>JASCZW010017252.1:0-17360 GCA_034211315.2 Aedes japonicus | reverse complement strand
GGAAAATATTGCTCAGTTGTCTAATTAAACATTATAAAGTATAGAGTGTAAGGCAGATATTTAATGTCGAACAAAACATGTCCAATTTTGTTTGTACATCTTATTGATACGTTGAATCTGATACCTAATTTGGCTAGCAACTAATCTTTTCCCTAATAAATCAAAACAAATCTGAAGCACCTTCTGTTAGATTATTGCTTCTTGGTGTTATTAGGAGGCCAAACATCTGAATGAGTCAAAGCCGAACTTCTTTCTGTGGTAAAGATATCAATGAACGAATCCAAGTTGAAAAAAGAAGAAGACGTCGAGTGGTGATAAATCTGACAATTCCTATGTTAAAATAAAGGACGAAAATTTGAAAATGCTTCGAAAACATTCAAATACAATTGTAATTAAAAGCAGTTTGTTGTATGATAGATGAAACATTATTAATTATGCTCCACTCAAAGACGTCATCCGAGTGACAGGCGAAGCTGCCAACAGAGAGTCCTTGTGGTGAAACCTCGTTAGGGTTGCCAGTTGTCCCCAACATCTCCCTCCTAGAATCGTAGAATGTGATGGTGGAACTAGTGAAGATTGGGATTGCTTGAGGATTTCCGCTTCTGACAAGTGAACAGACAAGTATGCTGCTAGGTAACTGGATAGGTTCAACCCGTCGAGTAAGATGTTGAGTGGTAGACATTGCTTACTCTGCACTTTCGTTTGAGTTCCCGAAGCAGTGTTGTCCACCCAGATGTTGTACAAAACTGTGCCGATTCTCTCTACTACTGTTCCAGGGAACCACGACCATTTGTTGTTGGCACACGAATGTTGGCTGGGTCTGCCTTGAGCCCATGACGATCAAATAGACGACCCAGGTACAGGATTTGCTGTTGTCCGAATGAACATTTTTCCAACCGGATGGTGAGCCCTCGATTCGCTGCAACACTGCATGAAGATTGCGATAGTGGTCAGTGGCGTCCTTACCACCCACGACTAAGTCGTTCAGGTAGCCTCGTGGTAACATCGTGTCCATCAGCTGTTGGAAAACTCCTGGCGCAGCTTTGACACCAGGAGGCAACCTGTTATATTGGTATAGGCCGCGGTGGGTGTTGATGGTATGTAGATGCCGGCAGCTTTTGTCCACTTCCAATTTAAGGAAGGCGTCAGATAAGATGACTGAACACAGTGTTATTGGATAGCTTGGAGATGATGTCTTACGGCAGCGGAAGAGGAAACTGGTGTGAATGAAGGCAATCGTTTAATCCAGTCGAATAATCGCCACATATGCGGCCAGTGCCGCTGGCCTTCCGCACTTGAGGGTAGCACAATAGTCCACTGGTGAAATGATCTGTAGACGCTTTTGTCGGTCGAGCTCTTCAACTGTTGACAACATAGCATACGATACAGGTCTCATTGAGCGGAAACTGGTCTACATGCTTCTTTCAGCGAAATTTGAACTTTGGTTCTGGAGCAAAGCCCCAGTGTGTTGCTGAAAAGCTTCGGGTATGCCTTCTGCAGTGAAGTGATATCTCCACCACCGACAAAGTTACAAAATTTGTCCATTGGCAATGACCAAAGCTCGAAATTGTCGATGAGATTAATTCCAAGCAGATTCAGTGGGTGTTTTGAAACGTAGATTGTCCCGCTGTACGTCGTGCAATTGATTTCGCCCTCGCTGGCAAACTCACACTGCAGATCCAACTGCTCGCCCTATGCTGACTTTGGGATCTGACTCGTTGGAACACCTGCTGGTTAATCGATCCGTTTCCAAACTTGCTCGGACACAATATTAATATCCGATGCTGTGTCAAGTTGCATTCGTTCTTGGGTTACCGTTAGTTTTACCCACACATAACGACGATTGCCCTCGATGCTACTGATCGATGCCGAATGACCGAATGTTTTGATGGATTCGTAAACCGCTTCGAACTCGAAAAACAGCCTTCCTTACTAACCAATCAGTTTGCAGTTGGAACATCGATGATTTTTGAATCCGCAGTGTTTGGAAAAGTGCATAGCACCACAGTTCCTGCAAGGAGTGGTTGGGCTCTTTCGTTCATCCTCCGCTAAAAATGGCTATTGTTCCCTGGATCGCTTCGTGAAATGCTTCCAATTCGAATAGTCATTTTAGCTTCGCACCGTGTCACTGAATGTGAAGTCCTTCGGAGCACTGGGTAAAATGTAGCTGACATACCTGTAGTGCTCGTTTTTTTCTAGCCGTCGAAGAAGTAACCTCACTTTTTCTGCACCCTTCGCAAAAAGGTCGTCGTGCCTGGCGTACCACGCAGCGAATGTGATGTGGTTCTCCGGATCATACTGGAACTCCCGGATATTCCCAGCTAACGAATATAGGATAAGTTCCGGATTGAGAGGAACGGTTACTTGGATTGTCAAGATGGCATTTCGGAACAGTGTTTCTTGATGTTGCATGAACCCTTGCTGCTGTTGGTCTGAGTCACGCTGCTGCAGGAGGAGCTGATTGGTCCATGGTCCTCGTTAGGGTTGCCAGTTGTCCCCTATATTAGTAATGGTGTATATAAAGCAATGAAGTCTTGCCGTATTTGCTGCAATGACGCATTTAGTAGGATAATACAATGAAGCATTGATTAGCGACTGTATATCACACTTTAATGCATGTTTGAATGCTAAAGTACAGCTAAGTTTTCGCCACTTTCTGGATGCTGGGTTTGCCGTTATTAGTCGAGTTCGCGGTTCATTTCTCGCCACCACCTACCGTTTTACTGCACACCGCCAAAAATAGTCCTAAGTAAGCGCCGTTCGAAAATATTAAACACTTGCAGATTCTCTACGAGTATTGTCCACGTCCTGTGCCCATAGAGAACCACCGCTCTTGTAAGCGTTTTGTACATAGTTCATAAAATGCGGGAGTAAACCTTTTTTGACTGAAAATTCGTCTGGAGCCCATAGTAGGCACGACTTCCATTGAGTATGTGGCTTTGGATATCGCGGCTGTTGTCGGCGTCTGCCGTAAGTAAGGACCCGAGGTAGATGAATTCCTCCACCACCTTGAAGGTATTCCGTCTATTGTAACGCTGCTTCCTACGCTGAGCCTGTCGCGCTTTGACCCTTATGCTACACAGAAAAAAATCTGAATCTTCATTGTGATGTAAATATCAGAGCATGTGAAGTTGTACTTCATTCCACACAAAGCAGAAACTTGCATGAAATAGTTCTAACAAAGATGAGCTTTTGCATACAACAATATCGAAAATGCATGAAATGTCCCAGAACTTTACACGAGTTATAATTTAAATGTAGATGTTTTGTGACGCAAAATGTATGTGCATGATATTGAACAGAAATTCACACTACTTTTTCGAGCTGTGTAGCATATACTTTAGAGTTGACAAATTCACCACCCGTCCGACTTTTTTGCTTCGCGTTTCAAGCGACTGTTCCGAAGTTTCTGCCGACAACAGTTACATCTTTCACAAAACAAAAAATTGACCCGAGCGTGGGAAAGGTATTCCTCGGGTGTTGAACCCGACTCTTTGCATGACACCTTGCAACGCAATTTTGAACAACATTCACGAAAGTTCATAACCTTATAGTAGTCTTCAACGTGATTCAAACGAGAATGTTCTCCCGAAATTTGTACGTAATTTTGCACAACGTTCATGGTATCTTTTATAAGCCTTGTAAGCTTCCCGAGAGAGCCGTGCTCGTCCGTAAATCTTCATAGCTCCTTGCGATCGATACTATCGGACGCCGCCTTATAATCGATAAACAGGAGATGCATTGAGACCTGGTATTTACGGCATGTTTAGCGGATTATCCGTACAATGAAGATGTGGACCTCCTTTAGCTCAGTCGGTGAAGGCGCGGCTACAAAGCAATACCATCCTGGAGGTGGCTGGGTTCAACTCGGTCTGGTCAAGGAATTTTTCGTTAAGGAAAATTTCTCGACTCCCTGGGCATAGGGTATGATTGTACTTGGCATACCAATAATCTGGGATAACACTTTGCAGGCGACTGTAGGATTGTGGTCGCTCGATAGTTCTCACACTCCAACTTGTCCTTTATGAAGATGGAGCATATACCCACTTGCTTCCATTGCTTCAGTAACTGTTCGGTTTCCCAGGTTCGGACTATACAGGCGATGTAGACAGTTGTACAGATTCTCCGAGCCCATATTGATGAGTTCAACACCACGTTGTTATTATTAAACTGATGGATGGCATCTACAACTTCGTGGGAGCTGGTTCGTCTCCGTCGTCCACCGTGCTGAAGTTGTCCGCTATCTTGATTTTCTGCGCTTGTGTCCTCCGCACCATTCAGGTGTTCGTTGTAGAGCTGCCTCCAACTAACAACCACCTAACTGCCATCCGTCAGAATGCCCCCATCCTAATCCCTACATATTTTGGCGCGTGACACAAAGTCGTTGCGAGATGTGTTGAGCTTCTGATAGAACTTCCGTGTTTATCGACTGCCTTGCACCTGCTCCATTTCCTCACCTTCCGCTTCTTCTAGGTGGATTTTTTTTCGCCCGGAAATCTGATAAAAAATTACCTATCAAACGATCAACCTAAAAAACGATATCACAAATCCTTGAACCATTTCTTCAATGGGTTGGATGATACCCCAAATAGGTCGTTAAGAAAAATAACCATACGAGATGGTGCTGCAGCTTTACTGCCCGCGTTGCGTCCTTCTCTTCGAAAACTTCCCTACACTACTCGTCGAGACGATCGTCCCTTGGGCTGTGTTCCACAAACCCGACAACGTTCTCAGCTATGTCGTGGATGGCAACTTTGAAATTGTCCAGCAATCGTCAAAAAAGGCTTTGTCGAGCTAACCCTGCTTCGTGCGCAGATATGAGCCAGCCACATCACACATGCTGAATGTCTCTTTAATAAAGAAACCAAAACCAAAACAAAACAGCGTGTAGGTTGTGGAAACATTCGTGCTTCTGCCGTTCGAGTTTGTACCACGACGGGCGACGGTACCGTACTTTTTAATGACGCATTGTTTTAGTCGCAGTTTTATCCCTTGCGCTAAACTAGACCACATGAACTCCATGTGAAGGAACAAGGATAGGTTAGGATAGGTAGTTAAGGTATGGTGTTTTGGACCGGTTAAAAATACTACATAAAGAAAATCATAAGCCGGGCACTTGACACTGAAGAAGTCTGTATGTCGCAGACGAAATAGGCCTAAAGGGCGAACACGAAATTATTGCGACACATTCAACAGGGCATAACTTTTTTACCATTGGGTAAAAATCAACCAAATTTTGCACACTCTCTCATTGATGTGTATTATTTACATGCTGTCAAACTCGAAGTCGTGTTTTTCGATTCAACGAAAATGGAGGTGAACCAACGCTAGTCGAGAGAACCAATTCTTTCCAAACACCTGGAATTTCCTGACCTGTCACACCGGCAGTTGGGAAAAATGTTGAACATTCACCATTCAACCGTCTCCAGAGTGTTGAAGCGGTTCCAGGAGCGGTTGACGTTGGACCACGGCAAAGGAGCTGGAAAAAAACCGGGACCGGAGAACAAAAAGACGGAGGGAAAGGTGAAACGGATGATTAAAGCAAATCCCAACGTCTCAAGCCGTGATTTGGCTAAAAAGATCGGCATGTCGCAGAGCTACGTCCAGAATGCAAAGAAGAGAGCTGGACTACATACAAACAAGGTACAAAACTTCCCAAACCGCGATGAGCGATAACAATCGACGGCTAAAACTCGGGCGCGGAAGCTCTACGAGAAGATGCTGACAAAATATGGCTGCTGTGTGATGGACGACGAAACTTATATAAAAGCCGATTTTAAGCAAATTCCGGGGTTGGAGTTTTTCACCGGCAAGAGCAAGTTCTATGTGGACGACAAATTTAAAAAGAAGAAAATGTCGAAGTTCGCCTCCAAATATCTCATTTGGCAGGCCATCTGCTCTTGCGGACTGCGGAGTGAGCCTTTCGTGACAAAGGGCACAGTAAATGGCGAGATCTACAAATCTGAGTGCCTCGAGAAGCGCCTTTTGCCGTTCTTGTAGCTGCACGACGAAGCTCCGCTATTTTGGCCAGATTCGGCATTATGCCACTATTCTAAAAGTGTCCTGGAGCGGTATGAGGCCAATTCTGTCCATTTTGTTCCTAATGATAATATAAATTATCATTTATATTAGAATTAGAATTAGCATTGCAATTTAGGTATTTTTTGGTTAATGACAATCAATGAAAGAATTGCCACGTCAATGAAAACTGCACCTCCTGTCGTGTCCCTTAACTACTTGATGTAAGGCGTCTACAAACTGTTTCTAGCCTCGTCTAAGCGAAAATTGCGGCAAAGCCCGCCGGTAGCACACCTCTTTCATTCTGAACAAACACACCTATGACAAACCCCAGTGATACGATACTCTGAGTTCCTAAACGGGCCCTCCGCATCCCACAAAACCACAATACTTATGGCCACGGTCTAGAAGTCCATTGCATAGGAAATTCTATGACACAGTTCGAACTTCATCCTCAAATTGAATATTAAATGTATTCAAAAATGAATAAATCTATCTATGATTAAATTTTAGCGATTTGCGGCCCAATCCGCCGATATCACACTCCACTTTAGTGCCTGTATACATGCATGCTACGACGCGGCTATTAAATAGAAAGAGGAGCGAGTGTGATATTATCACTACTTTGTGTGGCTGGACCTTTGGTTCTCCCATGAATGGTTCATTAGAGTAGAAGGTCATACAATGTCATGACCTAGCGATCTCCTATGAATCGTTAACATGAGATGAGGCCCTCCCACCAGCGCCCAGGTACATAATCCAGCCATGGAGAGGGAATATTTCTGTTACATGTCGGTAATAAAAAGTTTATTGGATTCGGATAAATCTGGCGGTATTCGCAACTATTCTTCCAACAACCATGCTGGAGGTGGCTGGGTTCGATTCCCGGTTTGGTCTAGGAATTTTTCGTTGAGGAAAACTTCGCGACTCCCTGGGCACACACAATCCTACTAATGTAAAAATTGTACCTGGCATCGAAAGCTCACAACTTAAGAGCTGTGTTCGCTACATGCGAAACCGCTCATCCTCTAATGAGAGTGAAGAATACTCCATGCAGTGGATATTCGACTTCGCTATAAAGGTTTGTCCAGACTCTGTCCCAACAAAACCGAACTTACAGGATACCACCCGAAGTAACGGTTTTCTGGACGAACTATTCACAATGTTGGAATTTTCAATGGCACTTCTTTCGTCGAACAACTCTACTCCGGGAAGCGATATGATTAAATTCAACCTTCTGAAAAATCTGAATTTGGTTTCCGAAAGAGCAAAGGAACATACGAATGTTAAGCGTTGCTTTCATCTGATATACAACTGGCCTTTGCACACAAGGAGCAATTGGTTTCAGTATTTCTGGACATTAAGGGCGCATTTGATTCAGTTTCCATAGATAAACTGGAAGATAACCTGCACAGTAGTGGGTTACCAGGAATTTTAAATAATTTTTTGTATAATTTACTGTCAGAAAAACAAATGTCCTTCAATCTAGGCCAAATGACAACTTCCAGATTAGCTACATGGGCTTACCGCAAGGCTCATGTTTAAGTCCCTTACTTTATAATTTTTATGTTAAAGATATTGATAACTGCTTGGAAAATAGATGCACGCTAAAACAACTTGCAGACGATGCTGTGATCTCGTTTAGAGGTCCACGCGCGGAAATCTTGCAAAGATCATTGCGAAATTCCCTAAATAATCTGTCCATCTGGGCCAGAAATTTGGGGATCGAGCTTTCACCGTAAAAAAAACCGAATTGGTAGTGTTTACTAGAAAGCGGTTCCCAGCCCAACTTGGCTGGGCTGTCAAGCTGTTGGGAAGAGACATTACCCAATCTTTGACCTTCAAATACCTTGGAGTCATGTTTGATTCAAAATGCACTTGGAGTACATACATTGCGTATTCAAAACAGAAATGTCAACCAAGGATCAATTTTCTAAGATCAATTTCCGGAACAAGGTAGGGAGCTCACCCGGAAGACCTAATTAAACTCTACAAAACAATTATTCTTTCAGTTCCCGAATATGGCTCTTTTTGCTTTCTCTCGGCAAGAAACAGCCACCTCATTAAATTGGAACGCATTCAATATCGATGTTTACGTATTGCCCTAGGTTGTATGCATTCAACGCATAATATGAGCCTGGAGGTTCTGGCAGAGTAAAACCCTTACAGAACCGCTTCTGGAGCTCTCATCTAGAATACTGATCAAGTGTGGAATCAGTAACAACCTTGTGATTGAAAACTTCGAAGAAATGCTCGAATTGAGTACTCTAGTCTAGATTCTTGCGAATCTATATTAACTATATGTCACCCATTATTAGTCTTCTATGCTAGAATTCTCCTAGTATACGCTTTCCTTATCACAGTTTCTCCATTGATTATGATTTCTCCATGAAACAGGCTATTCAAGAAGTTCCAAATCAACTTCGGTCTATTTTAATTCCCCATATTTTTATTGAAAAGTACCGACATGTCAGCTGCAATAATAGATTTTTCACTGATGGGTCGCGCATAGATGGATCCACTGGTTTCGGTGTTTACAATGAATACTCATCTGCCTTCCGGAAACTTCAGGAACCTTGTTCCGTATTTGTTGCTGAGCTGGCAGCAATCAATTTCGCATTGGGGATAGTTTCCGAAATGCCCATAGACCATTATTTCATTTTCTCAGATAGTCTCAGTTCTATTGAGACCCTGCAGTCGATGAAAACAGTGAGGCACTCATCTTATTTTCTTTCAAAAATAAGGGAGCAGGTGTGTGCGTTGGTCGAAAGATCATTTGAGATTACCATTGTATGGGTGCCCTCACATTGCTCAATTCCAGGCAATGAGAAGGCGGACTCTCTAGCAAAGGTGGGCGCACCAGAAGGCAAGATATATGAAAAAAAGAATTTCACATGATGAATTTTTCCCATTATTCCCATTAGTACGTCAGAGTACTCTTCAAAGTTGGCAAAACGATTGGACAAGTTGTTCTCTTGGGCGGTGGTTACATTCCATTATTCCAAATGTTTCGTCGAGACGCGATTTCATTCGTGTGATGTCAAGACTTATATCCAACCACTACTCGCTAGACGCACATCTCTACAGAATTAACCTCGTCGATAGCAATTTATGTAGGTGCGGAACCGATTATGATGACAGCGCTCACGCAGTTTGGTATTGCCCGGATAATGATGCCTCCAGAGCACGACTATTGGATACCCTTGTGGCCCGGGGTAGATAATTCTTCCACGAGGTAAGAGATGTTTTGGGAATGCGTGATCTTCCCTACATGCAAGCTGTTTACGAGTTCCTTTGTTTGTCTGATCTAAAAGTGTAACGTCATCACGCCCCTTCCTTCCACTCTAGTAAATTCCCTACCATTATGTCCAGTTATGCTATCCTTTTGTTTCCGTGCTACTTGTACCTGACCAGCAAGCTGTCGTCACCCATCTGCGGCTTAGTTCCTGAAAGGGACTACAGGGATCGAGGATTTGGTAGATGTCGCAACTAAAAGCAGCAAATAATGGCTTAAATAAGTTACCTTTTCTAACCTAGCCCTTTCCAAACGAAAATGTAACCCATAAACCTCGAGCTAGCCACGAGTAATTGGCATCCCTCTTGTACTAATAACGAAAAGTAAAACTATGTTTACAACAATATTGAATATCGGCTCCGTAAAGTGTTACACACGTCTGAGCCTAACAAATAAACGAAATGATAAAAAAAAAAGCTGTGGAGGTGCATTTAGAACTCGTAAGTTGAGAGCAAGCAATAAGTGAATTGGTAAAGTAATAAGCTTGAAATACTAAAGAAGAATCATGGCAGTCACGGCCTTATGATACTAAGCGCGAGATTTGGTCCACATCACTGCAGACCTGTCAATACTAATGTGTATCTTTCTAATATTGTAAAGATCCAGATCAGACCACGGTTATGATAGTTGAAATTACTACCATGAGATATTGCCAGTATCCAGAGAAATTTAAAAAAATTAGTAATCTCAATTTAATTCCAACTACCTTTGCTTATCTTCGACAGATACGCGTATTTCGTCCATATTGTGCAGACTTCTTCCAGTGTCATGTACTAATAACTCGACTTAGTACGAGACACTGAAGAAGTCTGCACATTGTAACGAATATGCGTATCTGTCGAAGATAAGCAAAGGTAGTTGGAATTAAATGGAAGATTACTAATTTTTCTTCTAATTTATAGTTACAAGTATTCTACTAAACAGCTCAAACCTTCTAGGATTCAGAAAAAATTGTTATACCTAAAAAGCGTTGTCTGGAATACCAAAAAGTGTAACCAATGTGATACTAGTTTGTTATTTTACATTGTTATGGAACTGACAGATTCCTGATAATTTCTATAAATAGCAATTTTGATAGTTATGCATTCCAAAACTTATCCTTATCTTTGTCCAGATGCAATCGCATACACAAAACGGGTCGGTTCGCACCATTTTTTAGAATATGGAGCAACTGTGAAGCATTTTGTCTACACTCTGTTCTAAGAAAGTCAAGAAAACTTCTTCGATCGGATCGAATCAAACCCCATTTCAAATAGACAGTCGCGGAAAGAAATCGGAAATTCGTTTAGTTTTCTCAGCAGTTATCCTGGTTTATTTTTCACCAACTCAAATACCTCCTGGTTCCGAGGAGACATCCCCTCAGCAGGATTTTCCCAAATTGTTGTTCTATTGCATTGAAATTTATTACCAGTAGCTAAAATGCTATGTAGTGCGCCGTTTAATATATAAAAGCAGCCGTCCACACGTACCTGATCCGGGCAAAAGTATCCAAACCCGATGATGCCGGCAATGGTGAGAAACAAGCAGATTATCACAATCGGACGGAGCCGCCTACGGGGCTCCATTTTTTTGATTTCGTACACTCCACTCGATAGTAGCAATGTCAGATCACTATCTACTTTGACCGAAACACTCTTTTTCATATCCAACGACGGTATCATTACTTTTTTCATTGAAGCTATCTTCTCTGTTGTCTACTGTTGCACCGAAAACGACACTAACTTCAAGTTACCGAGTTGTACAGAGAATTGATAGTCAGTACCTACAGCAATATCATTTCTCTCCTAAGAAGTACAAACCACGATATGTGCGTAAGGTAGATATGTGTATTCTGTTTTGATCTACACTTGCTTCTACGGCCGTCAACAGATTTACCTATTTCATTATTCAATCAACGCACAACCCTCTCATCGCCACTGTTGGATGCACCGAGCTTCGTACTTTTTGACGACGGCCTCAATGGGCACAGCAACGCATAAATCACCAAAACTGATTCCTCCTAGCGTTCACTCTTTCCAACAAAATAATGGATGCTTCCTGTTTCGGTTCGATATTTTCTCTACGGTTGCCGCACATCGATTTTTGGTCGGATATGGTTCTTGGAACTCCACAAACACTTGTCCCATCGCCTGTTAGGGAACGTCAGATTCCATTTTCCTAAGTTGACCTTCGCGTAAGCGCAGTGCCGTTCTTCTGCTTTTCCGACTGTTGAACCAAAACTTTGCTTCTTTTTTATTTGGGACTTACTTTCACTAATCGGTTGGAAAAGAACACCAAGCTTGCATTCACAGTGGGTTGCTAAAATTAGAGTAAAAGTTTGTTCTCGACAAATTCACTTCCTTCTAATGAACTGCTAAATGATGTGAGAAAAATCTCCGATGGAAGGTAAAAATAGTTTGCTCTTCTTTGCGATGATCTTAACAAAGCCCAGCAATGTCTAGACTAGAAGTAGATTTATGTTTCATTCAAGCACATTCGATAATAACTACTAAGTATTAGATCTTTTTTTCTCAAAGCTCGATGAAAAATGACTACTTTTCGCTTGTTTGTCAATATGTCACCATCGAGTTAAATTAATTTTCAACTGTCCCGACCGATGCTCTTGCACCATGTTATGTTTTCTTCAGCACTTATTTTGCACTGACCAGAGTAGAGACTTTTTGCCTTTGTGTGAATGTTTGACGGCTTCAGCGGTGTGAAGAGTGTACAGTGATGCCACATTAACATCTGTATTGCAATATTATCAAATTATTATATTTTTGGTAGTGCATTTTAAACTATTCAGACTTTTCCTAATTTGTTTCTAAAGTTATGTGCATATCTGAGTTTTCATGAGTTCGCTTTTTAAAAATATAATAGACATTATGTTCTGTAATCTGTGGCATCACTGGCGGAGTACTTTTGCGACTTCTGCCGATGTTCGGCGAACAATATTGGTGATTTACTGTCATCAAAATCGAAGTGTTTGGTGGATAAGAGATAAGAGAATTTTGGTAAGTTGCAAAGGTATACTACAGGTCTATAGTTTATAACTTTGATTATTAGTCGGAAGCATTGCAACGAAATGGCTTATAATGATTTGTTGGCAAATGCAATTGCGTCTCTTTATTATGTTGCTCTAGATGTTTTGACATTTGCAAATGTGAACGCATCGTCAACGTTATTATTCGCCATGAAAATAACGGTTGTATGCCATCTGGTGGCGGATAGCAAAACTAGCTGCAATTTAATAATCGTTACACGATAACAATTAAAACCCAATGGGTAAAATTTCACTCGTTTGCCTTAAAAAGGGAGTCAACCCATTACAGTCGTACCAACAATCAATATGTAACTAGTGATTTGAAATTGGTTCACTGTTGTAGAACCCCTTGGTCCGAATTACACCTTGAAGCCAGCACCTTGTTATACATATTTGCGCCTTTGTTTTGATTTCTCTTCATATAGGTACGTGTGGTTCATGATTTGCTGTGTTATTTTGACAGAGTATTTGAGAGTGTGTTCATGTGAGTTCATTATAAGGGGTGCATTATTGAGCTTGGGACCGAGCTTGGGACGATGTTCTTGTACTGACTGAGCCAAGAAAAAAATCGTTTTTGTATGGTACCTACTGGTCTTAGAGTTAGTCTATGCTTCAAGTGCGGACGATCCGGAAAAATCAATAACAGATTTTTTTTTATAGAATTAAAAATTAATAAATTATAGAATAAAAAACACTCCATCGGAGCGCATCGGGTTTTAATGGTAATGAGTAGCGTTTACTCAGATCGTTTAATCAGCTAAATTTAGATACTGAGTAGTGTTTACTCTAATTTTGACAAGAGACCTAGTTAATCCAAAATGAGTAACACTATATAGTTACTCTAATTAGAGTAGTTCCACTTTTAATGATACTGAGTTTTCTACTCAGTTTTGAGAAATTACAAACAAGCGTGACTGAGTAATGTTTACTATAATTTTGACAGGTGACCTAGTTAATCAAAAATGAGTAACTCTTTAGTTACTCTAATTAGGGTAGTTCCACATTTAACGAAACTGAGTCGTTTTTCACTCAGTTTTGAGTACCTACAAACGAGCGTGTAGAACAACAGACGCAGTTAGAGCATCTTCAACGGCGATCCAAATCGTGGATGGGATTTATTTTTTTAGACCAAACGCAGAAACATCGCTGCACCGGTGTTGTTAATCTTGTTTTGCACTGGATCTATTTTGCATTATTTTAAAACTGGTATATGTTTTGATCTATTCTTGCAGCAATCTGGAACAAGAAAAATACTGTTCCAAAACACTGCACGCTACTTGATTATACCAAATCTTGAGTGAAATTTCAGCTTTTACTAAACAATAACTAATTTTTTGTTTTCTGAGGTATATTTATAAAAAGTTTCGCTGATAAGATTGAAATTCCGCTGATTAGATTGAAATTCCGAGATTCCGAATAGTATCTCGATTGCTCGGAAATGCAAGGTAATGAAGTCTTCAAAGAAAACAATCTGTTTATTGATAGATTTTTCATGATAGGCACTTCCAAATTGCTCATACAGATAAATTTAGGAGAAGCCTCTAGTTGACTCTAGTTGTCGCATAATGTCCAGGAACACCTCCCTTGGCATCAGAAAAGCAGAAAGTGCTTCTCGTTGTAGGTTTGCGTGTCGCTAAAGTAGTCCTGGAACAGCTTCTGATGACCGGAACGGAAATCACGGTCGACGTTGGGGCGTCATCCAGGATTTGAACCTCTCCGTTTCGACTCTTGTTTATACGCTGCCAAACAACAAATCAGCATTATCTACTATCGTTTTAATTAAATGCATGCATTCACATACTCACCTTCAGCCAAACTAAAGAACCAGTATTTCTTGTCGTCAGCTAACGACGCACTACTGGCATTACAAATTATTTGGTAAAACCAATCAATGGCAAAATGTTTTTGAAAAATCTACGATCTCTGAAAACTGTTGAATGATCGACAGGATGACAGATGTTGGCGGGTTTAACAACAAAAAATACAACACCGGTGCGGAAAACGCAAAGTTGGTCTATTTTAGCTAGTTCTATTCTAGTTTCGCTGATGCAAATCTGGTATAAAGTTGATCTAAGAATAGACCGCCGCTAAAGATGCCCCAAGAATGTAGTGATGCATTACCAATGCAATAATGCTACTTTAGTAATGTTTTATGGTATTACAAAAGATATAGCATTAGTTCAATCTTAGTGGGGCAATTTTCAGCTTTAATCCAACTGCAATGATAGACGTAATGCATGCTATTACAGCCTCGTGGTTACTTGGGTATACCCTCTCATGAAGAGAAGGTCCCTTTCCCTTAAAAATAGGCTTGCTATCCAGAATCCTACCGGTGATTGAATACGCTTTGCCAGTCTGGGATCCATGCGCCAAGTCACACCATGCTAGACTACAGATCATTCAGAATAATCTCCAGAGAATGATTCTGAACAGTCCCCTGAGGACTAGCAACTCCGAGATCCATCGCCTGGTTGGTCTTCAGGTGTTGGAAGAATGGAGTACATCAGCCCCGGCTAGATTCAGAGAGTCCTGTGCCAGATTTACTCACCAGATCATCCGTGATCTTACACGTTAGTTTTAAGTTTGTAGAAAGTAGATTTCATGTGTGAATAGGCTGCCACATCAACGTTCTAAAGTGCCTGATCAAATGGACAGCTTGTAATGATCATTTGAAGATGCGATGGGAGATCATTGCCATGATATTCCCAAATGTTGCACGTGGTAAAATATTTCTTGTCTTCTATAACCAAACATGATGGAGTTAACGAGTGGAAACTCATCGAGGATGATCTCTCATATGCATCCGTCGAACCATTCTGAACGACCGTTGTGAGAATATCACCATGAATATCTCACATGCGCATAGTATGTTACCAATTAATTATTGAGCAGAGATATTCAGTGAAATTAATCGGAAAAGTGAATTTTGCGAAACCCCCTTGCCGTGCAGCGTAACCGGAATGTATCGGAATAGAGTTTTTCCGGTCATCTCGCTATGCGTGTTGTAATTTTGACTCGTAGATTGCTTGCTGGATTCCCTAACTCGATACCTCGCTTCATCGTGTAGCATCGGATGATGCATGAATGTACACCCGTTTTATTCACACGTAGTCTTGATGTTGCAAGCACCGAGGTCCCTTTGCAGGCACTTCTTGCACATTTTTTTCTCCCTCAGCGTCGACCACCGAGAAGAAATACTCATGGCCTGAAAGGTCCGGCAGGCTTCAACCGTACTGCACTCTCCATTGCAAACCTCGCACCGTCTTATAGCTGTTTGTGTTGACTCAAGTTTCAACTTTTCTTCTCTAGAATGGATATTCGTGAAGCTGTCCTGTTTACGGGTTTGCTTGCTGTTGAAGGACTCCATCGGAGTGGTGGTGACTGAGCATGATGCTTCCACCATTTTCTCCAACCAGTCGTTGATGCTCGATAGACTAACCCAAAGTAGAGTTTGCCTGTACAATACCCAGTTCAGCTTTACCGTTGGTGGTAAGCGGTCGACCAACTCCTGCATCAAGACAATGTTGCACAAATATTCGTCCAGTCAACAGGCCTTGACAGTAGCGACGACATTCTGAACTGCCACTCCTAAGTCGATGAGTGTATTCAATTTCTCCGCTTTCGGTGACGGTATTTCACGTGTCCGCGTACAAGAGAATGCATTGTCACGAACAGAGTCTTCAGCGTAGTCATCACTCTATGAAGGTTGGATGGATGCAGAAACCAGCACAGGACTGACTCGAGTGCCTTTCCCTTTAGGCTCCGTTGAAGCCGGAGCATATTTTCTTCGTCCCTGTACCCACATATTCTCGTGGAACTCTCGAAGCTTGCGTAGAAAAGCAGCCAATCCTCCGCGTTTCCAGAAAATGTAGGTAAGTCTCGAGCCACTGCTTGCCGTGCTGCCAACTGGGACTTGATTCGCACTGGAAGCTAAATGATCTGTTGTTTGAGCTTGTCCCACTGACGTTTAGTCTGACCTCTTCTGTACGCGGATTCAACGTCATCTGATCCATTCTGGTGGATGTTCGCCTTCGCTGGAACAGAGCATATCTTTGTTCGAGCTGCCGCTTCTTCAATGCGTGCTTTTCATCCAGCGCCCGCTGTTCTTCGTTCAGACCTGCATCGTCGTCACCGTCGGTGGGTACCGTTGTTCCGATCGTAGTAGATTTAGCTTTTGGAATGGCTCCCGTTCTGGTGTAATCTTCCCTTGGACTCGTGTTCTGCTGCATTCTAAACTGCACTCGTTGATTCTCCCGGACCGTGACCTTTTCTAACTCCCTTTGCAATCTTTGGATTTGGTTTCTCATTTCGTCTGTCCATTTTGTCCATGGGCGCCTGGTGTTGTTGAAGCTCGCGGGACCTGAGCTTGGGCCATAACACCCAAACACTACTTGAATGCGACTAAGCATTGGCGGCTGGTGTCCATTGATCTGGCGGTGGCTTGATCGGCTATTCTGATGCCGACTGGGCCGGCGACGCAAAATCGAGGAAGTTAACTTCCGTTCAACGTGTTCTGCTACGCAGGTGAAACTATGTCATGGGCCAGTCGTAAACAGGCTAGTGTAACGTTGTCTTCTCTGGAGTCGGAGTATGTCGCTCTGAGCGAGGCTACCCAAGAATTAGTCTGGCTTCGACGACAGATGGACGACATGGGCGAACGCCTGGAAGGACCTGTAAAAATGAAGGAAGATAATCAGAGCTGCATCTGATTTGTTAACTCCGATTGGACCAATCGTCGTTCGAAACACATTGAGACCAAGGAGCATTTCGTCAAGCAGCAGTGTGTGTCAGGACATATAATAGCGCTTGAATACTGTCCAACGGAAGACATGGTGGCTGACGTTTTCACCAAGCCACTGGGAACCACGAAGCAATGGAAGTTTTCAAGAACGCTGGGACTGTCGACGAAGGATGGCACTATACCTTGCACTCACAACATTAAAAATGCTTTCTCTTCTTTCTCCTGTTTTCTTCCCTATCCTATGACCACGAGTAATATATGACAGCAAGCATATGCCATAAACC
>JASCZW010017251.1:12500-17360 GCA_034211315.2 Aedes japonicus | reverse complement strand
GTACAGTTGGTTGTTTGTCATACAGGTTATATCAGACATTGACGGTTGTCTGCGACACCGTATGTTGAGATAACTTCAGATGATTATATATCTGTCTGAATTCAGTCGATCTGCACTCATATTACATTGTTAAGCAAAGCCGAGTTGTTCAACCTCTGTATCACCATCAATATATTTCATTGAAATTTTGACAACTTTATAACTAATGTCTCGATTTTATGATCAAATTTATGTTTCCATTTGTTGAGAATTTGAAGTTGTCATAACATATGTGAAAAAATATTTTAGACATATGCCAATTTCAAAACCGTATTTCCCAGAACCAGTGTTTCATAACGCATCCTACACTAACAACCTGTATGATGACAACGTCTCGGCTTTGAAATGATTTAGCATAGATCATGAGGTCACATGTTGGAGCTCAATTTTGACGTCAGCTGTATCCACTTGATGTCATTCAATTTGTCCACATAAATTTCTTGCATTTTGTCATGGAGAATCTTTAATATACCTAAATACATGGAGTTATACTTGAAATTGGTATGTTCCAAAATGACTTTTCATATGTTATGATAACTGAATTTGAGAAATTGACAATATAAATTTGGTCACATAAATCTGCTCATTAGCAGTAACGTCAGTTGTACTTCAGCCAAATATATTGATAATTGACAGTTACAGAAGGTTGAACAACGCGTTTTGGAAGAAATTTTGCTCGGTTTTTTGGCATTGATAAATTTGTGATAATTTAGCAATAGAGTTAGGCATCGACTTTCTACGAGAACTGAAGGTTGATTTGTGAAAGCAGCGGGTTCCTGCAGAATTAGCCAAATTTGGGGTAACCGATAACTCACGAGCAAAGTCCTTCAATATCTGGAAACACATCATATATTCGCATCGAAAATAATTTTTCGTTACCTCTTCCGTAAAATTGCATTTGTAAATTAGACAATTATCATTACTAGATGAAATATATGGTATCGCGGTTTTTGAGATAAATCATAATATTAACATGCGTATATTGAGAATAGGCTCGCATTTAGAATCAACATTTTTTTTTCCAAAAAAAGAGATTATCGTCGAGCGATCACGCCCGTCTTCATAATGTTTGATTATGTTCACAAATCGCTCAGTATTAAAAGTGCAGACGGCATGTTTACACGGCCATCGATCGCAAGTAGTAAACAGTTCACTTCGTTGTTGCTGACGTATATCCTCCATACCACTTGCTAACATCTCTGTCTATGCTAATTGTGAAATAACAACTGATTTTTCATAGGTAAGTTAATACGTATTGATTCAACATTGTTGCCTATGCTAAGAAAGCGGTTTCAACTGCTGCATAAAAGAAGTGCAAATCGTTGACGTTTCGTATAATTATTTAACGTACTGACTCTACTCAGCAAATTGCATGTATTGTCCGCATCCAGCAAATTTGCTGTAAAATGACGCACAGCAGCAGCTAGCCAATATAAGAAGGTGATTTCTTTCTCTGCCAGTTGTCACCAAGGGAAAATGAATTGTAGCTCGTCATAATTTCTTCATCAGTTCTCACGTAAAAGCCGCGCTCAGTACAAATGATTCACCAGCATGTTTCAATGCTCTTCACTGAATACATGACGTCAGTTTATTTTCCTACATAGACCACAAACAGCGTTTACTGCGTTCACTAACTTTACAACATTCGTCACTATCTAATCTGTCGCAGTATACCTGTTTCATACAGAGGCTTGGAACGAGTCGATTGAATAGTGACATTCGCTAGTCCATTTAAAACCAGTGTAAGATGCTTCACGAAAGACCAGACTTCATCAATATAATTGCAATGTATAATTTACAACATGTCTAACAAATCATTTTTATGTAACTATAAATTAGAAGAAAATAGATACGCAGTCTTCGTTCACGTGCAGATTTCTTTTCAGCGTCCTCGAACTAACCTGACCGGGAGACACACCTTCTAATTTATAGTCATTAGCACCACTAAACAATTAAACGCTCATGACTACTTATCTGTTTCGATCTCGATTACCACAGCCGAATTAGTATCGATCTGACAGATATTTATATAATTCCCAAATTAGGTACCAAGTTAAAGGAAAACAACGAATTTATCGTTATACATTGTACACCTGACACAGCGAACCAAATTTACTACGGAGATCTACACTGAGAATCCGAAGCGAAAGCGCCGATCAATCTCTCCGCACAATTAATGTATCTGCGGGACGTATCCGCATCTTCAACGCCGTACTGACGGTATTTTTCAGTCAAGATAGGCACGCATCATCAGTCAGTATCGGCAAAACATCGCGTTAGGTTGCATGCACTCGACGCCACCATGATCTTGAAGTGCTCGGCTGGCATGCTTCGCTCATTCCCGATCGTTTTCCAGGCGTGAAGTTACAAACCCAGGCAATCGAAAATTGGTGAAGGAAGTTTCATTTGAACTGAACTGCCTGTTGATCTGTACATTCGAGATACAGAGATCTCTGAACATCTCCAATCAAAATTACTTCCACTCTGTCAATGGCTCATCTTGATTTAACTACGACATCCCGGGCAATGAGAGTGACTCGTTTGGTGAAGCTATAAATGCTTGGAAGGCGATATTTATGACAACACTTCAAATTTACATGTTCACTACGTCCATTAATTTTTTGAACGCTCATTTGCACAGCGAGCTGAGCGCATTTGTTCCGCAGCGACAAGGATCGCAGATCTCTGTACATTTAATTGCATGAGAAGACAGGGACAGTCTGAGCTTCTATGACTTCGGGCTCGAGGCATTTAATGCGTTCGATTTCTGGCTGCAATGCGATCCATACATGAAACTTCATGATGCGATTTGATTGACGTTAGTCTAAGATTGTAGTTAGTTTAACCTGTATGTTATTTGCCTTTATCTGCATGTGTTTTCTCTTTCGTGTCGTTGTCAAAGAAAACTATACTGTATTGTTATATGCTTGAATTTAGAATTTAAATTTAATGCGCCATGTAAACTGCAAACTTTAAATTTCATCCTCTTCTCTCATCCGTAATTGACTCCGCCACGAGCCTATCCTCCTAACTTTAGTTTCCAAGATAATGATGGCAGTACATGGTACTGGCCTGTAAAGATCTGACTGAGCTTCCGGTACAAAATAATTGATACTGGTTTGTATTCACTTTACTATCATGACAAATGCATGAATAACTCGTCGGCCTCAGATAAATCCGCCAAGCTGATAGGATAGATGCTCACTTACAGGATTATCACTGAATGCACACAATCAACACGATGAGGCAGCAGTTCCGCGACAGGGACACTTAATTACTGATCTCTGAAATACCAATGCAGAGAAGACTGCAGATCAAAGGATGAATGCATGTCTGTTCATTGTGAAAAATCAATTCTTGGTGTGGTACTACAAGTTTTAGATCAAAGACATTTACAAAAAATCAAATTACTGCACCCCACCCCACCCCACCAATCATGTCACAGTATGTATGTGATTAAGTGACGACTACAAAATTTGAGAGTCCGTACAAGAAGGCAATAAATACATTTATTGTCTTTTTCCGACGATGAATTCATTGTTAATGTATCAGATACTTCTAATATTTATTGTCATAAAATAGATTCTATGAACATATGCTAGAATTGAAGGTCATAATTAATAGTAATTCTCTCTATTCTAGTGATAAAATGATCTTTACTGTAAAGTTACGATACAAAATCACCTAATTTTCCCACAGATGTCTTCAATTCTACATACGATTTATTGCGGGTTTAATGGAACTTCCTTTCTTATCGCAACAAGAGTACTTTACAGGCCATCTGTTGGATGCTTGGAATTATTTGAACTGTGTTCTTAATTGAATTCTGATGCTTCAACATATACGTAAAATGAAGGAACCTTGTGTTGTTTTCACCTTGATATTTCATTTTTTCATTCACTTTGACAGCCCTGGGGTCCAGTTATACGGGCACTTTGGAGCCATACGTCGTCTCTTATATCCTGGAGATAATTTCCAGTCTGAGGGATCATCCATAGTTTCTGCTTCAAGATGCGGGTGCCGATACTGACGAGCCTGCCTTACACGGTCGACTGACCGCGTTCTCCGCCATCGCCACACCCCTCTCAATATAATAAAACACCTTCCGCCGTACTTTACGATTTCGTTCAGAAGACCTGATCTAAGATTACCACATTCAGACAACGAGTTACAGAACATTTCCTGTCACATATATCATAGGCAACGATTATATGGTACTGTAAAGAAGTCTCTGCTTCCTCACTCCATGCAATAAATGTGAAAATCGAGAGAATCTGTTACATCAAAGATGATCCACTATTTTCAAGCAGTGAATATCTTGATTTGTTAAAGTTGCATAATTGATTTTACTTAGGTCATCATGGTTTACCGTCATGCATATATATATATATATACATATATTATTACATATATATTACATATATATATATATTATATATATATATATATACATATATATATTATATATATATATATATATATATATTATTATTATTATAATATTATATTATATATTATATATAACTATATATTACATATTACATATATATATATTACATATTATTATTATTACATATATATATATTATTATTATTATTATTACATACATATATATATATATATATATACATATATATATATATATATACATATAACATTTATAATATATATATATATATTATTATATATATAATATATATTTATATATATATTATTATTTTTATAACATATATATTATATATATATATATATATATATATATTATTATTATATATATATATATTATATATATATATATATATATATATATATATTATATAT
>JASCZW010017251.1:0-7500 GCA_034211315.2 Aedes japonicus | reverse complement strand
GTAGAACGGCAGTATAGCAAGGTACATGAATGTGGGAAACAAATATGATAGAAACTATTCATTAGTTGTTCAACCTCGTTCGTAAAAGAGAGGCAAAGTTCGGGGTGCACTTAGTATGGCAGAAAATAGATCTTAAACTCGATGTACCTACGAACAAGTTGAAGTTGGTAATTTTCAGTGGAAATCGAAATTTTAATTTTTTTTTAATTTTCAGCAAGAATGACAGAAGTTTAGGTAAGAGACGCGTTGGGAACTCGCTTCTCCAAATGTCTAAAATAAGAGTATACTCTCCTGGTCTTCTTTTTTCTTATTTTTAGTAGTTCGTGTTTTGTTTTGCCCCCGTCCCCTCACCACAGATGAATCTCATCGTCGCCCAATGGTCACCAAGTCGATCGAACACTAAAAGCAAACCCAGCATAACGCAAAAGTACTGGCGACAACTCTCTGATGCGACAAAAATAACTCCTCCCAAGCTCCTCACCTGATCCTTCCCTGGAAAATATTACTCCTTAACCTCCGAGTAACCGCGAGTAATCGGTCCATTCCTACTAGACGTAAGTATTAAGTTATTCTTGTTAAACCACAGACAATCATTATCAGCTCCGTAAAGCTAACGCAATTGAGCCTTCCAAATAAACGAACTGGTTAAAAAACACAGAAATTATTTCAATCTGTAACTTTACTTCCATCGATATTATTGAGGGGGGAGGAATCAGTATGTACCTCTTCTTCAATTACAAAAAATAAATTGAGCAAATGCTTTTGAATAGCTCATCCGAACGTACCAACTCCATTAGATGAGAAACTCCGAAGTTAGGTATGCCCCCTCCATTTAACAACTGGGCATATGAGATAGGGTAAATGTTTTTAAATAACATATCTAAATAAACCAACTCGACAAGATACGAAACACTAAAGTTATTTCAGTTTGAAACAGTATTTCCATTACTATGAATTGAGGGAGAGGGGGCGGGTTGGCATGGGGGGGGGGAGGCATCTCCAAATACACCCATAAAGTTGTGCAAATGTTTATGAGTAGTTCATCTGAACATTCCAAATCGATAAGACAAGAAACGCCAAAGTTATTGCGGATTGAAATCTGGCTTCCATTGATACACCGGCAGTGTTGGCAGAACAAATCATTTTTAGCAATTAATTCGAACCATCGATCTTTGAACACCTATAACTTTTTTAAGGAACGTTTTAGCGTAGTACTTCTTTCGACAAAGTTGGTAGGCACATCCTGGACTATACTTTTAATTGATTAGTTAAAGGTTCTATGCTAAACTGAGGTCTCTAGTAATGAAAATTCAAAAAAGTATGTTTTCCCATACAAATTTCCATACAAATTTCAAACGCAATGCGGGAAGCCGGGCTACAACCAATCGTCCCCAAATTTTACACGGTTGTTTGGGACCCCAAATGGATCCAAAAAAGAGCTGTTCTGAAAAAATGATCATGTTGAACTAATTCTAATATATATATATATATATATATATATATATATATATATATATATATATATATATATATATATATATATATATATATATATATATATATATATATATATATATATATATATATTTATATTATATATATATATATATATATATATATATATATATATATATATATATATATATATATATATATATATATATATATATATATATACATAACCACGGGAAAAGATTAGAGTTGAAAAAAAAAGTTGTCCGATTTTGCTCTAAATCGCTTGGTTATGTTCTTCATTGAAAATAATAAGACCAGTATTTTTTTATTTTTTATTAGGTGACCATGTTCGATATAGAGTTACCATATATATATGGTATATATATATATATAAATATATATATATATATATATATATATATATATATATATATATATATATATATATATATATATATATATATATATATATATATATATATATATTTATATATATATATAATATATAGATATATATATATAAATATATATATATATATATATATATATATATATATATATATATATATATATATATATATATATATATATATATATATATATATATATATATATATATATATATATATATATATATATATATATATATATATATATATATATATATATATATACATAAACGGTAGCCATGATGACTTAAAAGTTAAGAAAATCGAAAATATTTTTAACTTTTGCTTAAATAAAGTCTTCACTGCTTGAGAATAATTAGATCATCTTGATGTCAACAAGATTCTCTCGATTTTCACAGAATTAATGACATATTTGTTACATAGGTAGGTGAAATGAAGGAACTATGCTTACAGTACCATATATCCCGTTACCCTACATGTACTGTAATATATGTAACCAAAATGTTCTGCTTCTTTCGTTCTAGATATGTGGATATCTTAAATCAAGTCTTCTACAAAACAGAGAGTATAGTATCATAAAAATACAACAGAGGTGTTTTATTATATTGAAGGAATTAATGGCAATGGCAGAGGATACACGGTCCAGTAATCGACCACCGTATAAAAAACGAAGCTCGTCAATATCAGCACCCACATGTGCAAGCTTAGAAACTATAGTTAGTCCACCATCAGAGGGCGGTACACCGGAGAGTGGCACTCCAGGATATAAGAGACGACGGCCAGCAACAAGGTCTCAAAGTGCCCGTATAACTGGACCCAGAACGGTAAGTGAATGAAAAAATAAACATATTTAAAAAATATCAAGGTTGGAAAACAACACAAAATAGGTTTCACTTTCATTTTTACGTATACAATGTTGAAGCATCCCGAAAAAAAATTCAATTAGATTTACAGTTCAAATAATTCCAAGCATCCAACTGAATCTGAAGCCTGTAGAATAAATAGTATTGTTGCGATAAAATGACAAAAGGAGTTCCAAGACTATGGCTTCCACAATAAAATCGTATGTAAATTGAGACATCGACAATGGGAAAATGGAATTGTTTTGTATCGTAACTACAGTAAAAATCATTTTATTTCCTTACAAATTAGAGAAAATTACTATTAATTGTATTGCTTCGTAATTATTGAAAATTCTAGCATATGGAGTGCATAGAAGATCTATTTTTATGACAATATGCATATTAAATTTATCTGATACATTAACAATAAGATTCATCGTCGGAAAAAGACTTTAATATAATAATGTATTTGTGCCTTCTATTTGTACGGACTCTCAAATTTTTTGTATGAATCGTCACGTTTTCCCAATCCCCCCCCCCCCCCTTCCCCCCCTTACTGCGTGACATAATTAATTAAATTAAATTAAATTAAATAATTAAATTCCACAACGTCATCTTCGATCTAAAAACTTGTAGTACCACCAAAAATTGATTTTTCACAATGAACAGACATACGTTCATCAGTCTGCGAACTATTTCACGCATTGGTGAAGTATTTCCAGAGATCAGTAATTAGGGGTGTCCAGATTTTGTCGCGAACAAGCCTCATCATTGTGTTTGGGCCATTATTGCATTCGGGCATCGTCACGTAAAAAGTGAACACTCCTATCCCTATCAGCTTGGCAGTTTATCTGAGAATGACGAGGTTAGCAGTTAGGCAAGTTTATTTAAGCCATTTGTCGCATGATAATTTGAAACGGGCATATGTATGAAATGAATACAAACCAATTAATAGTTATTTTTTTGTACAGGCTCAATCGAATCAACTTTACAGAGCCAAATTTTCATATTTTTATACATCATTTATCTTAAAACTAAAGTTAGGAGGATAGAGCCGATTACTCGTGGCGGAATTACAAATTACGGATGGGAAAGAGGATGGGAATTTAAAGTTTGGTTTACATAACACATTAAATTTAAATTCTAAATAATTCAAGCACTTATAACAATACAATTTATGGTTTTCTTTTGACTTGAACATTTTTTGAAAAAGAAAAAAACACACACATACACAGATAAAAAAACTTAAAGTTAACATACAGGTTAAACTAACTACAATCTTAGGCTAACGTCAATCAAAATCACGTATATGAGTTTCATGTACTCCAGATCACGTACAGCCAAAATATCTAGAATTGGCACATTGAGTTGTCTACCTCGAGCCCGAAGGGAATCATAAAGCTCAGATCTGACTCCACGATGCTCAGCACAAGACCAAATAACGTGATCTGCGTCCTTATAGCCTTATCCACACTCACAGAGATTGCTGTCGCTCAGCCCAACCCGGTATAAATGAGCGTTCAAAGAATAATGATTGGACATGAGGTGAGACATGGCAAAAATTCGTTGAAGACGATTTGTCGATCATAAATATCGCCTTCCAAAGCGCCCACCTTTGCAAACGAGTCCACTTTCTCATTGCCCGGAATTGATGGCTCCTGCTTCATGGATAAATCAAAATGAACCTAATTGTTGAAGTCGGAGAAGCAAACACGATTGGAAGTGTTCGGCGAAGGGATGACATCCTGTGTTATGTACAAATGTTACAAGGTCATGAAACGGGTTTCAGGATTCAACTCAAGAAGCTTCTTAAAATTTTCGATTACCTGGAGTTTCATAACCTCACACCTGGTGAGGAGCCGGAAAGATAATTCTGTAAACCGATCCGGGAGTGGCAACATGCCAGCCAGCACTTCAAGACTCATGGTATGAGTCGAGTGCATGCAACCTAACGCGATACGAAGACACCGATACTGAATACGTTCCAATTTGATGATGTACGACCGTGCCGCTGACTGAAAAAAAACTACCGTATTCTATAATCGACAAAATCGTTTTCCGGTACAACGTTAGAAGATCTTGCGGATGCGATCCCCACCAGGTCCCGGTAATTGTGCAGAGAAAGTTGATCCTTGGCTGGCACTTTCGCTTCAGATACTCAATGTGGGATCTCCACACTGAAAATAAAATTTAGTTCATACAATGAAATCGATTGTACAATGTACCAATAAGTTCGTTGTTTTCAGCAACGAACCTAATTTGTAAATTATATAAAGCTATTTTATATGTCAGATGATTTACTAATTTCATTTCGTATGGTAATCGAAAAGATCAAAAACAAATAAAAATGAATCCTTGAGCGTTTGAGTTGTTTAGTGGAATACTTGTAACTATAAATTAGAAGAAAAATTAGTAATCTCCAGTCGAGTTATTAGTTCGAGACACTGAAGAAGTCTGCACATTGTAGACGAAATACGCGTATCTGTCGAAGATAAGCAAAGGTAGTTGGAATTAAATGGTGATTACTAATTTTTCTTCTAATTTATAGTTACATAAAAATGATTTGTTTGGAACATGTTTGAACATTGTAAATTATACGATACATTGGTTTGCTTACGGAATTATATGCATACAATACACGATAAATACGATGATGGAATACGAATCTTTCGTGAAAAAAATACTGAACATTGTTCTATGTACGAATGTCTCACACTATTCAATCGAACTTTCGTTCAAAATACTAATATAAGTAGGTATATACTAAAACAAAGGATATCCAAATGGAAACTGACGAATGTTTTGTAAGGGATTCAGTGAACCGCAGTAAACACTGTTTGTGAATATATGTAGAAGGCAAACGACGTCTAAATATATGGGGCTTGGTTTATTCAATTAGAAAGAAACATTGAAACATGTAATTGGAATCCGACAACACTGAAGAGCGCAGCTTTGCATTGGCAAGGAACTTGATGAAAAAGTGTAACGAACTACGAATTCGTTTTTCCACTTGAACGTGCTTTGCAATAAGAAAAAAATCTACTTCTTATATTAGTACTTCTGCTGGTAGATCGGGACTTTTCCGGCTTTAAGTTGCTGAATGCGGACAATACGCTTCTAGTTTGCTGAAATTTAAAGTCAATTACGTTAAATAATTATACAAAACATCCACTGATTTCCACTGTACTTTGTACCTTTGAGTTGAAACCGCTTCTTAACTTGTAAACATATAATGTTGAATCAATTTCTGTGTGCTTACCTGTAAAAAAATCAGTTGTTTTATTTTCACAATTAGCATAGACTAGATTACAGAATGTTCTTTTAAGTGTGTGATTTGAGGGGGGACCTTCATTCAGCAACAACAACACAAAAATAGAAGAAGTGATTTGTTTACTTACTTTGCGATCAGTTGGCCCGTTAGCTTGGCCGCTGCACAATATGCACTTTATACTGAAAACATTTACAATGAACACAAAATAATAAAACTTTATTATGAAAGACGAACGTGACTCGACACGACCTTGATAATCTCTTACTAGCGTGCACAAACCATCCGAAATATTTACATTTGGTTCTAAATTAATGCGAAACACAATTCATAAACTGTACGCATATTGCGTAATACTGGAATTTATCTTAAAAACCTGCAATACGTATATTTAATACAATAAACGATAAATTTGTCCTATTTACAAATACAATTTTTACGAAATAAACAATACAGAATTAACGAAAAAATATTTTCAGTGCAGGTGCACTTAGAATCGAACCAGACCCCCAGATATTTGAAGGACATAGAATGAGTTATCAGTTTACCCCAAATTTGAAGCTTCGGTTGTGCAGGGTTATGCTTCCTAGAAAAAAATAACAACTCAGTTTTCTCCGTAGAAAATTCGATACCTAGCTCTAGAGCCCAAGTAGACAAATTGTCTAAGGTACACTCAGTAGCAAAAAAAAGCCGAGCAAAATTTTCTTCCAAAAAACGCGTTGTTCAACCTTCTGTAACTTTGTCAATTATCAATATATTTGGCTGAAATTTTGACAACGTTATAACTAATGTTTCGAATTTATGTGACCAAAATTTTATGTTGATAAAGTTTATAAATTTGAAGTTATCATAACATATGTGAAAAAAGTCATTTTGGACATACCAATTTCAAAAAACCGTATTTCCGTGAAAAATTTAGGTAGCATATTAAAAATTTCTCCATGACTTAAAAAAATACAGAAATTTATGTGGACAAAATTTGAACTGTTTCCATCAAGTGGTTTGGACTACAGCTGGCGTCAAAGTTGAGGCTCCAACATGAGTATTTTCCTTGATCACCCAATTATGACCATGCTGAAATATCGGTGCAAAAAAAAGCCGAGGCGTTGTCATCATACAGGTTTGGGCCGAATTAATGAGATGAATTATGCTACCTAATTTTTTCACAGAAATACGGTTTTTTGAAATTGGTATGTCCAAAATGACTTTTTTCACATATGTTATGATAACTTCAAATTTATAAACTTTAAAATAAAACATAAAATTTTGATCACATAAAGTCGAAACATTAGTTATAAAGTTGTCAAAATTTCAGCCAAATATATTGATAATTGACAAAGTTACAGAAGGTTGAACAACGCGTTTTTCGGAATAAAATTTTGCTCGGCTTTTTTTTGCTACTGAGTGTATCTTGTAAGGGTCCTTGCAGATCGACCCCATTGGATCCCGTGACAGACACTACGCCGTCATCTGCAAGTTGTCTCAACGTACAGTTGTCACTTAGACAACCGTCAATGTCTTTGAC
>JASCZW010017250.1:0-17369 GCA_034211315.2 Aedes japonicus | reverse complement strand
TCCCGATTCTCTTCACCTAAATTAATATATTTATTTAAACAAAACATCGCTCGCTGCCTGTGATCCGACGCCAAAGCAGGTCTACTCGTGCGAGTTCTGTGAGAAGGAATATCTTCACATTAACAACTACTGTTATCACCGGAAGAAGGCACATCCCGAGGAGTATGCGCGTTTGCGACGCGAACGGGAACAGCAGCAACAGTTGTCGGTAGCGAGTGACGCGGGGGATGTCTCCACAGCCTAGTCCCGCCTGATCTAGTTATTTGTGTTTTTTTCTCCTTCTAATATAAGTTCAAACTAAGCCTAATCTTAAATATAGCTTTACATTGAAATGTTCATTCAAATGTGTTCTTAACTGATTAATATGAATCAAAGTTGGAATAGGCTCTTGGTTTCGACATTGTTCAGTAGATGGTTGGCCATCTTCTGGTGGCATAAAACTTCCAATAGAGTAGCAACTGGAGCTTGGGAGACCCATATTATAACTGTGAAGTGGACAAATTTTGGATTTGGCTTAAAGTACTTCTGAAAATATAATATGAATACATTTCCACTTGTGATCGGGAAAATGACCTTCGAAGCAATTTGATGGCCTTCCAAATGATTCAGAACAACCTTAAATGTGGTCGATTTATGAAAGTAGTTTCAAAACTATAATTTTTTTTTCTGAAGCACGTCTGAGAGTCTCATTCTGCTACTCGAGCTGACTATTTCTAATCTATTATTTTCCATCTGTCAAGCTTAAGTAAAATTTAAATTTATTCGCGAATTGGAACACAGCTTATGTAAAATGAAAAATAATTCGAGAAACAGCCCAAAATATGTTTAATGACCCTCGCGGACATCTGGTGACATTCTTGATAAACTGAAATAATCGAAAAAGTGATTAATTTATGAAACTCGACCTCAGCGGTACTTTTCAAAGTATCATTAATTTGCATTTGCACTTCTGATCTTGAACCCACAGGACCACAGAATGGTCCTCCGTACACAACCTTAAGAAAGTACTTCTTATAACCGTTTTTGAAAGCCGTTGCACTTTGCTCACACAAATCTTACGACTCCTAGTTTGGCATGGCAGGTCTTCTGCTGGAATGACAGCAAATCGAGTCTTGATTCGGAATCGCCCATTACTACAACTCCTAGTTTCTCCTATAGTCACTAGATTCATAGTCTGGCGGATACAATGACGGGAGCCAATTTGAACTGTCACTTGGCGGAGCCAATCGAGCATATCTCGAGTAATTTATGTTAAGGGCCTAAAAGCCATTTGTAAACAATGACTTTAAACGTTGATTTCTCACGAATTACGAGAATCCCACCATATCCTGCTACTCCACATGGTAGAACTAACATTCTTCTACCAAATGCTGCTTTCATTTCACGAGAGTGATATAATATTTAAGAGAAATCGATATATAAAGTCATTGTTTACAAATGGCTTTTAGGCGCTTAACAGGAATTACTCGAGATATGCTCGATTGGCTCCGCCAAGTGACAGTTCAAATTGGCTCCCGTCATTGTATCCGCCAGACTATGCTATAGTTTCTCCTATTCGTGTACAGGTAGCGCTCTAGTCTCCTCACTGGACACATCGCACATGCGTGCCAATAACAAAACAAACCCATTTTATTTATTGCGTATAGACTGACTGCGTATTGGTATTTGCATTCGTGCGTAATCATTACCGAATAGTATTGTAATAATGCTTCTTGAAGCTAAAACCGTAGACAGACTTTCAAGCTCGAACAAAACAATTCAAATTTGGTTATGAAAAAGTTCAAATGTAAGGGCATCTTCAACGGCGATCCAAATCGTGGATTGGATTTATTTTTTTAGACCAAACGCAAAAACATCGCTGCACCGGTGTTCTAAATTTTGTTTTATTCCGGACCAATTTTGCATCATTTCAAAACTGGTATATGTTTTGATCTATTCTTGCAGCAATTTGGAACAAGAAAAATACCGTTCTAAAACACTACACGCTACTTGATAATACCAATTATTGAGTAAAATTTTCGCTTTTACTAAACAAAAACTCAATTTTATTTAGTATATTCTGAGGTATATTCGTTAGCCGAAAAGTAACCGTGTTTGCTGCGTGTGATGCTGGCGGTGGACAAAAAGTTGTGTTGCTTCCGGTGCTAGTAAATTGCCTTTTCGTTTCATTCCTAAATAACGAATGCTTGTCTTAGTTTTTTTACAGCCACTGCAGAAACGCTGAGTAGAACGAAATGCGGAGGTTTCGAGATTCCGAATAGTATTTTGATTGCTCGGAAATGAAAAAGTAATGAAGTCTTCAAAGTAAACAATCTGTTTATTGATAGATTGGTCATGATAAGCACTTGCAAAAAGCTCATACAGATTAATTTTGGAGAAGCCTCTAGTTGACTCTAGTTGTCGCATAATGTCCAGGAACGCCTCCCTTGGCATGCGGAAACGCAGAAAGTGCTTCTCGTTGTAGGTTTGCGTGTCGCTAAAGTAGTTCAAGGACTGCTTCTGATGACCGGAACGGAAATCACGGTCGACGTTGCAACGCGTTGGGGCGTCATCCAGGATGTGACCTTCTCCGTTTCGACTCTTGTTTATCCGCTGCCAAACTACAAATCAGCATTATCTAATATCGTTTTCATTAAATGCATGCATTCACACACTCACACCTTCACCCAGACGAAAAAACAAGTATTCCTTGTCGTCAGCTAACGGCGCACTATACTGGCATTCAACATTATTTGGTCAAACCAATCAATGGCAAAATGTTTAAAAAAAATCTGCGATCTCTGAAAAAAAAACTTCTGATCTCTGATGTTGAATGATCGACAGGATGACAGGTGTTTGCGAGTTTAACAACAAGAAATAGAACACCGGTGCGAGAATTCCAAGTTGGTCTATTTTAGCTAGTTCTATTCAAGCTCCGCTGATGCAAATCAGGCATAAAGTTGATCTAAAAATAGACCGAAGACTGAAGATGCCCTAATTACGTTTGAATTATCTTGCACACTTTCGCCGCCTAGTCAACTTATTGCTTCATTAAATTTGGCAGTTTGACTGGCAACCCATTTTTCTAAATATATTTTTTTAAACAGGTCAATTAGGTTAAATTGACCGTCTGTCTGCGCTACCCGAATAAAAACTAATAGATTAACAATTGAATATATTGTAACCATACAATAGAATCTATAGTATCGATTAATAGTATTGTTCACAACGATAGGATGACAGTAGGAGTTATTGTTACCACAATAGAATCTAATGTAAATTGAGCCATGCACAATAGAAAAGCGAGGGTTGTTATGTATCTTAACTATAGAAAAAATCATTATTTTCCGAACAAATTTGAGTCAATTACTATTAAAGGGCGATACGGTCAAAATTTGGTCAATATCAACTTGACGTATTTCTTTCAATTTTGCATTTAAAAAACCTGAACACCCCTCATTTTGAAGGTGTGTGTGTGTAGAATGTTGCTCCTATTTTGATTTTGGAATTCACTCTTCAGTTGTCAAAATCCCGTCCAAGCAAGAAGAGCAGCGTATCAAAATTTTGCTCGCGCATCGCGAAAATCCGAGCTACTCGCACGCAAAGTTGGCAAAATCGCTAAAAGTTGCCAAATCAACCGTTACAAATGTAATTAAAGTGTTTGGGGAACGTTTGTCGACAGCCAGGAAGTCTGGATCGGGGGGAAATCGAAAACCGGAAGCCGCTGAGACGACAAAGAGAGTTGCCGGTAGTTTCAAGCGAAACCCTAACCTATCTCTCCGAGATGCCGCAAATAAGCTGGGTGTATCGTCTACAACCGTGCATCGAGCCAAAAACGAGCCGGACTATCGACTTACAAGAAGGTAGTGACTCCAAATCGCGATGATAAACAAAATACGACGGCCAAGGCGCGATCCCGGAGGCTGTACACGACGATGCTGACGAAGTTTGACTGCGTGGTAATGGACGACGAAACCTACGTCAAAGCCGACTACAAGCAGCTTCCGGGACAGGAGTTTTATACGGCAAGAAGGAAGGGAAAGGTAGCAGATATTTTCAAGCACTCTGAAACTGTCAAAGTTCGCAAAGAAATATCTGGTTTGGCAAGCCATCTGTACCTGTGGCTTGAAAAGCAGCATTTTCATAGCTTCCGGGACTGTCAACCAAGAAATTTACGTGAAAGAGTGTTTGAATAAACGTCTGCTGCCTTTCCTGAAGAAACACGGTTGTTCCGTACTGTTTTGGCCGGATTTGGCATCTTGCCATTACGGTAAAAGGCCATGGAGTGGTACGCCGCCAACAACGTGCAGGTGGTTCCCAAGGACGAGAACCCTCCCAACACGCCAGAGCTCCGCCCAATTGAGAAATACTGGGCTATTGTCAAGCGGAACCTAAAGAAGACCAAAAAAACTGCTAAGGACTAGCAGCAGTTCAAGGCAAACTGGCTTTCTGCGGCGAAGAAGGTGGACAAGGTGGCTGTACAAAATCTGATGGCAGGGGTCAAGCGTAAGGCCCGGCAATTCGGATTTGGAAAAGCGGAAGCCTAACTGAATATTTTTCCTGAATTTTATACTAATTGAACTTGAAAAAGAAATTTAATTTGATTTTTTAAATAAACGATTTCACCGATTTACACGCGTTTTCCCTTGACCAAATTTTGACCGTATCACCCTTTAATTGTATTGTTTCACAATTGTTGAAAATTCTAGCATATAGAGTGAATTGTAGCTCTATTTTAATGACAATATGCGTTTTTCATTTATCTGATTCACGAACAATAAGATTCATGGTCGGAAATAGGTTTTAATGTTATTCTATATTATTGTATTGTAACTGCATGGTAATTTTTATGCGGGTAAAGCTTTCTCCGCGAATTCAGATTAAAACAAGCATCAACTAATATGATTTGCACTAGTTGTTCGGATAAATAAATGTTCGGACCTTTCTTTTTATTCTATCCATTGAGCTTGATACAACAGCTTTGCCCATTTGGTTGGTCACCTTCATCCATACTTTCTTCAGTTCTAACTCGTTTCTCATTGATGAAGATTGTCAGAAGCAGATAATTTTTCATCTCCATGCGAAGCGCTAGGAATGGACGGTAATTTATTGCTTGAACGACTAGACATGAAGAGAAAGTGTATTGTTAGTTCCGTATAGGGCAACGGCAGGCTTTGAAATTGAAAGATACAAGTTTGAAAACGAGCGGAGGGCATTGAACGGTAGTATCCGATCAGGCACATATTCCTTAACCAAGCTACCCAATGCAAGGTAGGCAAGGGTGAGGATACCCCCTTGACTGGTAAAAGGTTATTCAACCGATCGGGCTCTTATACTACCTATTGCTTTTTTCTGGTTCTAGCGATTTGCCCCTCTCCCAATACTGCCTAACACGGGTTAGAAATTATCTCCCGCTGTTGGGTTTATTTTTAGCATGCACCGTATATTTCACACATTCTTTTTTCTTTTCTTCATTGTTTTTTTCTTTTCTCATTGTTGTGGAACCGGGCAATAACCTCCTTCGATGGAGTGGGCTGCTTCCCAACACTCGGCCGGTACGATTTACTGTTGAGTCTGGAATCTGGCACATAGGCCATCTGAGGATATACAGACTTTTCTTTCAACAGAATGCATCTTGGGCATTTCGATTTTAAATAGTTTGGTTCCTTGGTAAAATAATACGGTTCTTTGGTATAACTGTAATGGCTGACCTTGCTAGTTGTCCATCTGTTTTCAATATCCCATTTTGATCGATTATTGGATTTTGACAACGAATTTTACTTCTTTTAGAAACTTGTTCATTTGTGTCTATAGCCTTTAGCGCATCGACAAACACTTCAGATTGTAGTCGCTTTATTACAGCCATTCTTATCTTCCGTTTTAGTTATTATTTTCACTAAGCCAGTCAATGATGTAGCAACCTTGTCCTCTTTGACATAGGCCTCGTCGGCCATCAAAATAGATGCATCCGGTCGCTGCAAAACTCATGAAACATTTTCCGGACCTTGTTGCTGTTCGTTGCTTCTGTTCTGCACTTTGTTTGGCGGTTTTCTGCTTCGTAGGTCTTCAGATTCAGGTCATCGATTTGTACGTTGAATAATTCCGATGCTGGTTCCCGCTTTATTAGCCAAATCACGTATTGACATTGCTTTGTTCTTCCGAATTAGAGCTACCACTTTCTGATCCTGTTTCGAAGATTCGGGTTTCGTGCCTCTTCTTGACAGTTCATCCAAATGACAGTGTTCCCCAAACTTGGTTGTGATGAATTGTACACTCGCGTGATGAATTCCAAAGCGCTTCGACAATAGGGTATTCTGGGGTATGTTGATTATAACATTGTTGGATCATTTCAAGTGGAGAAGTTTAATCGAAAAGCTACAAGGTTGCTACATCATTGACTGACTTAGTTAAAAGCAATAACTAAAACGGAAGATAACAATGGCTGATCAAATTCACGGTGAGGGAATTGTAATAAAGCGACTACAATCTGAAGTGTTTGTCGATGAGCTAACGGCTATAGACACAAATGAACAAGTTTCTAAAAGAAGTAAAATTCGTTATCAAAATCCAATAATCGATCAAAATGGGATATTGAGAGTAGATGGACAGCTAGCAAGGTCAGCCATTCCAGATATACCGTATTATTATTTTTTTTTAAAATTTTGACAAGCGTAACTATTGAAAAAACAATTTCAAAATATTATGAAAAAAATTTGACCAACACCATCTTATTTCACCATGAAACACGCTACAAAAAAACAGACTACCTAAACCAACGAACCAACCATTGATTTCTAGCATACATAAGCTGAAATTTATGTCATAATGGGAGCCGCCGTTACTGAAAATAAATGTCACTTTGTGAAACTGCATGTTGGTTTGTGAAAATAAAAATGATTAGATTTTTCTTGTTTAAAAATCGAGAAAAAAAAGTTGAGATTCAAAAAAAATATGTTTGTGCTAGGACACACATCGATACAGATGTGAAAAAACATGTTTTTTCAAATTAAAACCCCCCTTTTGTCGCATAGCTACACCCCTTTCACGATGCCATATGTTCAAAACCTCCCTTAGTTCAGTCGGTAAAGGCGCAGCCTCAAAGCCACCCAGGTAAGCATTAGCATATGCAGCACAAGTAACACAAAACCATCATAATTGGTTGCAGTGAGTTGATTGTGACCTAATTGAGTAACATTCAAGTTATTTTAACTGATTTGCAACAAGTGTGCTTCTAGGGAGTAAATCTACCCATTTCAGATCATTTCAGATGCTCCAAGCATTATATTAGCATTGTATCAGCACCTTGAATGCTATCTGTAGTAAAGTTGCATTTCAAATGCTATTTAAATGCTTGTAGCCTGTAATAAGCATTTAGAATGCAAAATAGCATTAATGAAGCATTATCATAGCATTGCAGTAAAGCAGTCGTATATTGGGCCAAAAGTGGCATTTATGTTGCATTTAAGGCGACTTAAATGCTTAATAGGCTGCCGTAAATACGCTTTGGACCTGCTTATTGATTACCTGGGCATGCTGCAGGTGGCTGCCTTCGATTCCCGGTCTTGTCTAGGAATTTTTCTTTAAGGAAAATTTCTCGACTTCCTGGGCATAGGGTATGATTGTAATTGCCGCACAATCATACTAATGCAAAAATGATACCTGGCATCGAAAGCTCTCAATTAATAACTGTGGAAGTGCATTTAGAACATTTGAAGTTGAGAGCAAGCAATAAGCAAATTGTGAAAGCAATATGCTTGAAATGCTAAATAATAAGAAGAAGACATGTCCAAAACCTTAATCTCGTCTTTTTAAATGAGTAACATTTTGAAAACGAAGAATTAAACCGTGCGTACAAGTAAACAAACGAAAGATAACAGTAAAACGCACAGCATGCTATGGTGAACACATCAAAACCTTCACAAACACACGCGTACAATGCAAAAGTACATGGATAGCTTATTTTCGATACATTGCTTACAAACAAGGCGTACCCGATCGACGAGCAGGAGGATTCGAAACAAACGACCGAGTTCGAAGGTTCGATGGTAGCGTGTGACGTCATCATCAGTGGACGGTTGAAGATGATGCAAGCGTTGGCTGACTCACGGTAGGAATCGAAAACCCATCAATGGGCAAATTTTCATCCATTTTTCTAACCTGTATGCAGCTGTCAAAAAATGGGTAAATACCTTGAAGCCAGTACCTTGCTATACATATTTGCGCCTTTGTTTTGATTTGCTGTGTTATTTTGACAGAGTAGTTACCGACAACACGATGAAAGTTGATTTGCTCGTGGGAAGAAGATTTCTTCAGGATAATGATTTCCATGGATTAACCTTTTGTTGCGAACGTGCATATGATGTGGGTGCCATGAGGAATGTTTTAATGGCGATGTTGACAGTAGCATTTTGCTTGTCGATGACAAAGTTGATCTCGACATCCATCGGTGATACTATCGAAACGAGATCGCTGAGCGCATGAGCTGCAAGAACTTTTCGAGAGCGATAGGCCCTTACGTCATCAGAGAGGTTCTTGATTGCAATCGTTATTTTATTTCGGATTTAGATGGATTTCCAGTATCCAACGGACGTTTTAGAGGCGTTTTCGATCCCATGGACATGCGGATTTCTCACACGAGCGACAAGTAACGATTATTCAGATCCAAGAATCGAAGATGAAGATGTTGTTTACACGAATAATTCCAGTAAGCAAAATTGCGAGTAAAATTTGAATCAATTGCAGTAGGTAAGCTTATAGTGAAAAGTGATCAAATGAAATGTAAACAAAACACTATGTAACCAACCACGACAAGGGCCGTGTATGGAACCAGTTGAATGTGACCTTTCGAGGGTTCGAACTAGAGCTTTCGAAGGTGGATGCTATTCTTTACTACCGGATCATAGGTGTGAAGATGCTGTTCTTGACGGTATACGCATAGGCGTAGCCAAGAGGGGCAGGGTGGGACCGTTGCCCTTCCCCTAACTTTTGATTTTAGTTTTAGAATCTTAATGTTTGTTTGAATTTTCATTATATATTTTTAGTATTTGTGAGATTGCCTCATTGCCTCAATGAAATAGCTTGAAGTTGTCTTGATTTTGTAACAAGAAGCAGAAAAAATGTGCAAAAAGTAGACATCTATGAGATTTTTTTTTCAAATAGTTACGACTAAAAATTATACGACACTCTTTTCCCTTGAATCAAGAAAACAACCTAGCTAACCTAACGTATCCAAAAAATAGAGATATTTTACACCTTTAATGGTAACTATTTGACGAAACTGAATATTTAAACCAATGTTATAGCTTTCGGAAGCCAAACAATACTTGATAAAGAAACATAATTCATAGTTAGAAAGTGTATAAATCGAAAAGGTTTATTTAAACTATTCATGATATGGGCCAAACCAGTCAATGTTACATCGCTGATCAATGCTTTTCTGTTTCACGGTACTGTAGTTCCATGTTATTAAGAATATATAATAACTATATAGTTTGACTCAGTATTTTAAAGTATTGTTTCCGTATCCAAGAGATTTAAATAGAGCATATGCTACGATATTATCCAGGCGAGACGAGACGACTCATCAGAGCGAAAAGTTGCAGTTGTCCTATCCTATTCAAAGATTTAATCCGTTTATATGAGCAGGTGCAAGATAATAAGCATGATTGTCCGCCCGTGGTTGCTACTTCGTTGCTGCCAGATCAGCTGTTACTACACAGAGAACCACAGATGATGCATGGGACTAGCATAAATCCTCAATATATGGGGGCGACCCCGGCGTATTGGTTAACATCCATACCTCTCACGCTTAAGTCACGAGTTCGAATCTCACCCCCGGAGAAGTTATGAAAATGCCCAAAAGTGGTGTTTGACTATGACGGGAGATGAACCAGCCCGAGGCTGAAAAATCTTGATAATCAAGACAAAAAAAAATCCTCAATATATAAAAACTGGTGATCTCAAACTAAGGCAATAATTGGCACCTGCCTCGCCCGAATGGAGGTCAAATAAGGAAAAGATAGGAACGTATTGACGTGATACTCGCTTTAATGGAAGCCAAGACCGCTACTGCACGTTCACGAGAAATCATTAGAATGTTGAATAACATGATTGGGTTGTTTTTAGCAAAGGCGTTTAGTAAAATATTTTTATATACTACCGATTTCTTATTTGAACGTTTTTATATCAACAGTAGATATACTGTTGGAGCCACTCACAAAAGTTAATAGTGATTTGCTTGCTCCAGGATATGGTGGTACGGCGAGCATGGCAAACCAATATTATGCATCACAATTAATTGGTCCACCCTCCCGCAGTCCACCACATCTCACCAGAACACATTTTTGTTGTTTTTTTTCTTTTCACACTCGATCACTCGCATAACCGAAATAATACGAAACGTGTCATGTCTGATAGCAAAATAGGGCCTAATAAAGCATCGACACAACCGTTCACAGCCGATGCAAAATCTTTTTTCGTAAACTTTTAATGTTTACAACTGTATCAAGAAAAAAGGAGCTTGTAAAGAATAATTTATGCAAATTTAATTAACAAAAAGTTCATCAATCAAATACATACCACAAAAAGTCGAGAACACTCGCATGAACCAAGAAGAAAGCTGCTATCAATTTCTATATTCATTACTTCTCTTTCAAAATTCGATTTCGGAAAAGGTTGCTTTGCTGGTGAGTTTAGAGCACATTGTGTGCATTGTTTTTTAATTAATGGAAGGTTAAAACAGTTCTTTGATTCGATGTTATCTAGTAGTACCATAAATGGACATTCGAAATTTTTAAAACTAAGTATAGTCATTTCCAGCATGTAATTAAAAGAAACAAACGAACTTAGTTTTTGAACAACCAAAAAAAAAAAGTTCTTTTGAAACGTTGTGAGCACGGAGGGTAACACACTGTGCTTTTGTGGTGTTGCTTTGTCAATATATGCACTGAAAATTTATTTCCATACGTAAGCTTTCACTCTTTTCTTAAACATGGATTTTGTACATAGAACAAATGTCTCGTAAATTGTATGAAACATTCTTAATGGTTATCATATGCTATCATTAAACCTTTTTTTTTTATCAATGCACGAAATGAATTATGTGAAGATCAACCAATTGCTGCTTCTCTTCAATCGTACTCATACATGTTGGTATCACTGCTTGGGTGGGCTGGAATAATTGATTTATCCCAAAATAAAAATTAAAGCGCTATTGATATAACTCTCAAAGTTGATCATTAGTAATCAAGTAACTTGTAACGAGTCACCATGACCTAGTGAGATCTTGCCATAAAAGTCCGAATCTCATGTCAGAAAAATTACTAAATATGCTGAACAACTTCTCGCTTTTTGCGCTTTTATTACAATTTCATACTGAGTCGATATAAAAGATCTGTCAGTCCAACCTGTGATTTCGTAATAAAAGCAAAATTTAATTTTCAGTGCGGGTGAGAAGGTCGTGAAGGAAGAGTACATTTTCAATACAAACTGTTAACAAACTCGGTGGTTATCCCATACAAAAATCCAACACCACTGTAAAGCGAATATTTCGACACATGACAATACCCGCTAGATTTTAGTATGGTTGCTATTTAATGCGGTTCGGTTTTAAAACATGTGGAAAACCTAAGGTTTTTAAAACCCTTTCTGTTTTTTTTAAGTTCAGGTGAAGGCTTGAATTTCCACTCCAGTGGGTGGAACTTGAAAATGTCCCTGCTAATGGTCAACAAGGCATTGGGTTGTCCTTGTGAAGTGTTCAGTGTGTGCCACAACTGGTTGAAGACGATGTAATTCTCTCTCTCTCTCTCTCTAAAAAAAGCTTGCCCTCCCCTATTCGAAATCCTGGCTACGCCTATGGGTATACGTCGACGATTTGCTCATTTTCACCAACGACAAGAAGTTTAAGAACGTTCTGAAGCCGATTTCAGATGGAAGGTCTTGGTGAAGCGAAGCATTGATTGGGCCTGCCAATAGGAAGAGATTGAACTGAAGGCGCGCTATCACTGAACCAAGAAATCTACACTGAATCAATGTTGGAGAAGTTTCAAATGACGAACTGTCGTGCCGTGGCTACGACGTTCTAACCAAGCTTGAGGTGGTGAATCATATAAAGGTTTTTTTTTTATTCCAAAATAGTCGATAGTTCCAAGTAGAACGTCGAAAATGAACAAGCGTAGCATTTAGACGCGTCTCCTGAAGTGCGTTTCCAAATCGATCAAGAGGCACAAGATATTCAACAAAACCTTTTTTTGTTTATTTTTTGTGTTTTGATTATCGAGATTTTCAGCCTCGGGCTGGTTCATCTCCCGTCGTAGTTAGTCAAACACCGCTTTTGGGTATTTTCGTAACTTGTCCGGGGGTGAGATTTGAACTCGTGACTTTGGCGTGAGAGGTATGGATGTTAACCACTACGCCGGGGTCGCCCCCACCAACAAAATCTTGACCCGGTCAGTTTTGCTGTCAAGGACGTGCGCTATAAGGATTCTGGAAAAGTTTCAGTACGCAGCGGTTCTAGAGAATTCGCATTAAAGATGTTATCTGCTGCAAAGAAGGCATTATCCGATTATTTTCACCCACGAGATTCCAAATGCTCTCAAACGCTGAAAAGTTTGCCGGAAAGTATGCATGTGCTTGGAATATATTCCTTTCTGTACAATCTGTCGATACCAGCAACGTAACTTCAGATATACCTTGGAATCTCTCAACATAGCAGCACCTCTTTTTACAACCACCGGCTCAATCTCGTGTCAAACCTTCCGAGTTGGCACAACAGCGATCAATCCTCAGTTTTCATTTGTCTACTTGTCACCGGGACGCAACGATTTTGGCACCAAGGAAGCCCCTGATCTCCCCATCACAGTCGAGCTTTTCTCGTCATCGTCCAACAGTCCTGGCCCTGTGTGTGCCTTCTACTGCTGATTCTATCATTGATTATAGCGCTGTGGTCAACCATTTCGCATAAGCCATTGAGCAAAATAACCCATGCAGCAAAATAGTGAACAGCGGTGTGGTAGCAACGTTGACGGATAAACTCGGACATCTACTATTGACGAAAAGTTGAGTATGTTTTACCAGAACGAACGAGGGTTACGTTCGATCATCCTCCATTTATAGTCAAACTCCACGTATCTAGGTGTATCGATTTTGAAGGTGTTTCTGTTGAACCGAGTTTTGATTTCTGCAGAGCAGATTTTGAAGGAATGCTAGAAGCACTTTTTCGTACGAACTGGACCAATTTGGTATAAATGGCAAATGTTGATGACGCTGTTGGATGTTTCACTCGCATCATGCATGCTATTATGCTGATCGATGATCACCTCTGCGGAGACCTAACCCTTAGCCAGCGTAGGGGAATGCACACCTGCGACATTTGAAGCGTACGAGATCGAGAGCACTTCGAAAATACTGTAGAGTTCGTTGCCCACTCGCCAAGCAAGTTCTCAATCGAGCTAGTAGCAGATATCGGACTTAAAGTTCTGTCCAGTTAGAATCCGGAATCACTTATTGTGTTGCAGCGGCACGGAAAATGACCGCTGCAAGAATTATCTTACAGCGGTTTGTTTACCTAGACGCCCACTTTCTGTGGTATAAATTTCACGGTGTTTCGTGCAGTGAGTCAAAAGTTATTCCAGATGGAAGCCGAGTGGAGAGATAAAAATCTGCACACCCACGTTGATAATCCAATGTGTTCCGCAATAAAAATCGCAAAAACGTTGAAAATCGCCAAATCAACCGTGTATGGTGTGCTCAAACGTATCAGGGAGCGAAAGACCGTGGATCGAGTGCCTCCAGATAAGCGTCGTAGTCGAACATATGACCGCAAGCTGAACCAGAAGGTGTTGAGAACCGTCAGAACAAATCCTGGACTATCAGATAATGAAATCGCACAAAATACGCTGCTGCTCGCAGAACCGTTCGATGAATTCGTTTGCGAGCACGATGTCGGTCATATCAAGCCAGCAAGCAACCAAACAGAACGCTGAAGCAATGTTTCGTCATCAAAACTCGAGCTCGTAAATTGTACCCGCAGGTTTTAACGAAGTACCAAGCATGCCAGCTCATCGACGATGAAACCTTCATCAAAATGGGTTTCAGACAGCTTTCTGGCCAAAAATTCTACATGGCGACGGCACGAGAAGATGTTCCTGCGAAGTGCAAGTTTGTTTTTATGAACAAATTTGCCAAAAAACTTATGATTTGCAAGGGATATGCAGCTGCGGAGCAAAGACCAATGTGTTCGCGACGAGCCGAGAAGTCATCCAGTGGTACCGCAATAATAACGTAGATTTCATCGATAACACCCTAAATTCACCCAATTGCCCGCTTCCGGTCCATCGAGATATTTTGGGCAATAATGAAGCGGAAGTTTAAGAAAAGTGAAAAAACGGTTCGGCACTAGACCTGTGCGCCGAGCTATTTTGAATCGGCGGCGGCGATGGCGTGGATCGGCGCGGGTATAAAATATCCCCTTAAACATTTCTTTATGCTTATCCCTTTTAAATGTTCGGCTTTCTCGTGCACTGTAAAGACTATAGGATAACTTCAACTCTTACACTTTGATAGAAAGCCCGGATATCCATAGTGTTATATGACTCAGGGCGATGAATTGACGTGTGCATGTGTGTATCTGTATGTGTGTACAAAGATAAGACACTTAACATAATAGAAATTGTTCTGACAAGTCGACGGGGAATTCGGCTTATGGCCTTATCACTAAACTTAACCAGTTTCGAAAGCGTAAATATAAGTAATAACCAAATAGAATAAAGTTGTCATTATTATGCAAATAGGTTTATGGTTTTGATTCCTTGTCTTGAAAGTATTTATGTTACTAGAAATAAGAAGATAAATTAGTATTTTCCATTTAATTCCAACTACCTTTGCTTATCTTTGACAGATACGCGTATTTCGTCTACAATGTACAGACTTCTTCAGTGTCTCGTACTAATAACTCGACTTATGTTATTATATCTGTTTTTTCAGCGCTCAGAGTTGAATTGCTAAGAGACGCTCAGCACATTTCGTAATTGTCGTGTATGAAAATAATTTACTTCAAATCTTCACGAAGATTGCGAGTCAAGTTTTCAGTGCTGATGGAAATCGAATCTTGAATCGGGAGTCTATCTTGAACGAATGATTCAATGAATAATATTTTGAAGAGATTAAAGAGCTCTGATTAGACATTTTATTAATTTTGTACCCTGATTTTAATGTACCGCAGAATAGAAAACTCTCGTTACATAAAAATCAAAATTAATATCAAAATTAAATATCTATAAATCTACAAATCTGAAAAAATCTTATAACCTAAAAATTTAAAAATCTAAAAATCTAAATACATAAAAGTTTATATATATAAAAATCTATTAATCTTGAAATCTAAAAATCTGAACATCTTAAAATCTAACAATCTTCAAATCCAAAAATCTAAAAATCTAAACATCTAAAAATCTAAAAATCTAAAAATCTAAAAATCTAATCTGAAAATCTAAAAATTTTTAAATCTTAAAATCTAAAAATCTAAAAAATCAAAAATCTAAACATCCAAAAATCTAAAAATCTGAAACTCTAAGAATCTGAAAATCTAAAAATCTGAAAATCTAAAAATCTAAAAATCTAAAAATCTAAAAATCTAAAAATCTAAAAATCTAAAAATCTAAAAATCTAAAAATCTAAAAATCTAAAAATCTAAAAATCTAAAAATCTAAAAATCTAAAAAACTAAAAATCTAAAAATCCTGAAATCTAAAAAATTAAAATCTAAAAATTTTAAATGTTTAATTATTAAAATCTAAAAATTTAAAAATCTAAAAATCTAAAAATCTAAAAATCTAAAAATCTAAAAATCTGAAATCAAAAAATCCAAATATCTGAAAATCTTTAAATCCTGAAATCTTAGAATCCTAAAATTTAAATATCTAAAAATCTAAAAATCGAAATATCTTAAGATCTAAAAATCTAAAAATCTAAAAATCTAAAAATTTTAAATGTTTAATTATCAGAATCTAAAAATCTAAAAATCTGAAATCAAAAAATCTAAACATCTGAAAATCTTTAGATCTTGAAATCTTAGAATACTAAAATCTAAGTATCTAAAAACTAAAAAGCTTAATGTTTCAAAACCTAAAAAAAACCCAAATTGCATTAAAATTCATGTCTTAGCTGAAGTATAATGACAGTTTTGTATAGTAAAATTATCAAACGGTTGTTTGGTAAACATTGATTCTGAGGAGCTTGACGGTTTAATCGGAATAAAACGTGCTGAGCTCGTTTGTCTCTTTTCCTGCTATGCTATAATATCAAAAAGCAGGTCAAACTTAAACCGGTGGGTTATTTCAGGGTATGACTTAAATTAAGCCATGGAAATAACTTCTCTAAAAAACAAAGGTCAACACTAACCGTTGTAAATACGATATTAAATTATACGCACAGATACGTAGTTTTAGGGAATATGTGTTATTTTCTAAATCAGACTTAGATATAAAACACAATAAAATAAAACACACTGAAAATGGTACATACACGAGAGCTCATGTACTAGCGAGCGGTTTATATGGCAGTATGTATGAGGTATGAGGTACCTCAAAAGCAACTCTGAAATTGCTTGTGTTAAGGCGCTGTCTCGCCCCTTAGTTAACCAAGTTATTTGATTCACGCAGAAATAAAAACAATGTTTTCCCAACGACGGAAGTTCTTAGAAAAATTCATCAATTTCATTATAAATAAAGTTTATTGCCCGAACGTTAACGGTTATCGATTGCAGGATCGTTCTCAATATCTCGATCCCTGTCTTTCTGCAAATTAATAACAGCCTTTTGTTTTGCTAAGATTAGACATACATTGCAAAACACTTTGTCAGGAAGCAAATGATAAGTGAAACCATTTGTGACATATTTTAGTGCACCAATTTTTTTTTAACAAATCGCTGGTTCGATTACCATTGTTTGTGGTATCAATATGTACACTCGCGATGGAAATTTTCTCGACATTCAAGGCGACATTTTATAATTATTAAATTCAAACTCACTCGTGAAATTGCTGAGAGTCGAAACACGAAAATGTACACTGGCAGTTGCTTGAACGAAACGACAAAGCTGATCACGCTCACCCTCTGGATAGCACATCGCATCGAGATGTCATAAATTGTTATAAAATCAGATTTCTAAAGGGTTAATGAACATTACTAAAGGGATACATACACGGTGAACAATTTCATTAGCGCGCCTCAAATTGCCCGTCGGCGCGGGCAAAACAAATGCAGCGGCGCGCTGGTCGAAAATAGTGGCGGCGGCGGCGGCGTGGCGGCGTGGAACAAATGTGCCAAGGAAGTTGACTCCGTAGGAGTGCAGCGTTTGATGGGAGGAATAAAGAAGAAGGTGCGAATTTTCATTA
>JASCZW010017249.1:0-17377 GCA_034211315.2 Aedes japonicus | reverse complement strand
GTAACATATCTAGGTCTACTGTTTGACGAAAAACTACTCTTCCGATCGCATGTCGAGGAGAACGTTGAGTCAAGTGCTCCGCTTTAGTTAGGTCGTTATATCCGCTGATTTGCCGAAGATCCCGCCTCTCAGGGGTGAACAAACTGGCAGTCTACAAAACAAATCATTGCGCCTGCGATCTTTTACGCCCAGCTCCAGTGTGGGAACAATGTGCGCAAACTCACGGGAACCAAGTTACAAGTCACCGCAGAACCGAACGCTGGGGATGATCCCATAAACCGTCCCTTCGACACAAGGATAGCAGACCTTCACCCGTTGGGGCGGACATCCTTAAAATAGATAGGAAAATTAGTGAAACCAAGAACAAATTTGTAAATAATATGTAGCTTATGTCGGAGACACGAGCTGATAAGCAATCTGTATATAGTAGGTTAGTTGTAAATAGTAGATTAGGTAGTTGTAGAATGTATATAGTAGTTTTAAGTAGTTTATTTTTAAATTCAAACAAACCAATCCCACCAAGGTGGTAAACCAGTACTCAAATCCGATAGGACTAATTATTTTTCTAAACAAATATCAAATTATTACAATTATTACAACCAAAGATGAAAAGGTAAATCTGTATCACTTAAGTCATGAACATGTTAACCATCAACAAACAAGAAAATAAAGATCATTTTAATAAAATAAATAAAACTGATTCAGTTCATTCTTGTAACGAACTTTGACAGCAACGGACCAGTAGCAGCAGCAACAGATTATCAAGATTATCAAGACGGAAAACTTCGGTCAGGTCACGACAATGGCACAGTTGGTAGGTATAATTTTGCTTGATTAACAACGCTGCTCTCTAGTAAAAGGGCACATTCTCCGATGGAAGGATGGAGAAAGAATATTAACTTTGGTAGGCTCCCTGACGGATAAGGGCAGTGGAGTAGGCCAAATGGAATATGAAACAGAATCCCTCCGACGGAAGGGCGGAGGAGATCATAAGTTCCATCGGTAAGGCTCCCTGACGGAAATGGGCAGTGGAGTGGCCAAATGGAATATGAAACAGAATCCCTCCGACGGAAGGGCGGAGGAGATCATAAGTTCCATCGGTAAGGCTCCTGACGGAAATGGGCAGTGGAGTGGCCAAATGGAATATGAAACAGAATCCCTCCGACGGAAGGATGGAGGAGATCATAAGTTACCCTCGGTAAGGCTCCCTGACGGAAATGGGCAGTGGAGTAGACCGCAGTGGGCAAAACAGATCCTCTATGACATATTGCGGAGGAAGATGAAGTAATAGGAAGTGGAGTAGGTCGTAGGTTATCTGAGAATGAAATTGATCGACATAATGACTGTTCTTATAATTAGACCACAAAGAATGGAAGTAAGATCAAAATTTCACCATTATGCTAGCAAGTTTTTAAAGCAAAGTAAATGGAATTATTGAAATGAATGGCTTTTCAAGCTATTTTTGAAGTTGATGGATGTTGCTAAAAAATATTAAGAATTAGCAAACACAGCCTTGACCTTTTTTTTTTGATTGGAAATGATGTGATGGCTAAAAAGAAAAAAATCCTAATTGATTTTGTTCTCTGTTATTCTATTTCGCCATGAGAATATGGCTTTCATGTTCAAGTTTTCAATTAGAGCTTCAAAGCTTCACTGTATTAGCTATCAGTGACGGTAGTCCATTCCGATTGTCAACTTTGACACCAAATGCTTATTTTTCTCTAAGCTGACAATATTGGACATGTGAAAACAGGCCTGTTAAGAGTGTTACAACCGTTACAGTGACCGTACTGCATCCAGGGTTTACGTTGATGTTTAAGTATATATTTATATTCAAACAGCATTGATATTGATGTACGCTTTTTTTATCGAGCATCAAAATGTATCCGTTGCATTCCATCAGAACTTGCTCATACAGCATTCCTGCACGGCGTTTGGCAATCAGGTTCTGTTTCAGGATCCTGTTGGGGTGTATGCTGGCATGGTACGACTGGAAACCTTCACGCCGAAAGATTCATGGAGCTGTACTATACGGTGCAGAAAACATTTTCGCGATAACGAAGGGAACCCAGGATTATTCCAAACTGTCCTACGGATCTTTTCCCATAGTTTATGATAGTATGTTCCGTTTCTAAGGTTCGATCCAGTGGAAGTGGTTCCTGGTAACGTTTCAGCGTGGTATTTACAGTCGATTTTGGGAATTAAGATACTTTGCGATCATTCCACCTGACCACATCGGATTTTCAAGAAGACAGGTTACAGTGACGTTATTGAATTACGGTCTTATGTCAATGTTTACGTATATATTTAAATTCAAACAGAGTGAATGTCAGAGTCTGATAATATGGATTGAGATCAATATTAAAGTAAACGCTGTGAGACAAACAAGTTGCAACTCATTTTGACTCAAAACGATTGTATGCCTTAAAGTTATGAGTAATAAAGATTTAGAAGAGGAGTGTTGTTCAATATAGTGAGGGTGCGAAGCCCGGGCAACCTTGTTAAACCAAGCCAATTTATTGAAAAATTCCGGAAAAGTGTTGGCAATGTTGCAATTTTATAATGTTGTGCTCGATTGCGAAAAGTATTGTTGATGTTTTAGCTGGGCAATAGTAAGATTGATAGTAATGTGGTGACTTCTAGCAACCTTGAAGCGATCAGCAGTAACCTTTTCCTATTTTTGTAGATTAAGATTTTAGTCTAGTATGCTCTAGTAATAACTAACAAAATGGATCTAGAAACACATAAATTTTTCGATTTGTTCAGAAAGACGATAATGAATTGGACAAAAAAAAAATTAATTGATGTGAGATTGCAAACTGACAAAATTCAATAATACAGTAAGAGGCATGATTTTCATAAAAAACATATCAATCAGGAAACAGTGGCGTTATGGAAACAAACTGTAATGTCGGAGTTTATAAGTCAATGAAATCTAGAATTATGTTGCATTACCCGAGTTTACTCCACATAACGCTTAAGTTTTCGAAAACTGGAAATGTTGACAACACAGGAAAACAAAAAAATTAAACAAAATATCACTTCTGTGAATATTTTTTACAACCATGAGTTTTCAATTAGAATATTAGATTGATTAAGGATTTTTCAGTCAATTATAAACTTGAAATCAATAGTTATGCTGACCTATGATAATCTTGAAGGCATTAGTGATGTGTTCTGAGGATAATGATATTTTATTGGAATAATGTTCCAAGTTATACCAATTTGAAGTACCTTAATTGTGTAAATTGATGTACAGATAATTGCATGCTAATGAAACGAATTTTGTACTTGCCAGACTTTTGTTAAATTTGTTGAAATTTTGCGGTCGATACTGATTTTCACGATTAGCTGATGGAAAGAGAAAATTGCAGAGAACATGTGCAATAGATTCAGGACATGATTGGGCATTGTAACCTCAAAAAAATTCAAATTATCAAATTCATGAAGAGGCATATAGTCTTCATAAAGGGAAGCTCAGGCTTCGAGAAGAAGAAATTAATAAATACAGTGAATTTTTGTACAAAATATGTTAATCAAATTAAAATAATTAGTCCTTTGCGGATATTTTGAGACGAAATCTCGATAGAATTGAAAAGAAAAAAACCCATTACAATAGAACCACCCATGATGTATTATTCTACGCACCTGAACGAATGCTTCGTCAGCGGGACTTCTTGCTGCTTGAACCCCGTAATTCATCATATGGACTTCATGACCCTATCCGCTTCATGTCAGCTAGGTTCAACGTTGTGTATTTTCTATTCGACTTTAACTGTACTTTGGCAACATTCAAGCGCAGACTGACAGAATGGCATACTACGAGAACGATATTTGATGAGGATAATTGATTGACGAAGAGGACTGCTCCGAACTATGGATGTTTCTTATTTTATACTTTGACTATACTCTACGTTTGTAACCCTGTTTATTTTAATTATGTTTACGAATGTTCAACTAAGCAATGTTTTGTATTGTATTGTATTGTTTTAACTGTATTGTTTTGCAAAAGGTATGGGGTTTTTACGCCAAATTTAAACGGCTTTTCCCCGTCATAAACAAATTCATTAAGACCACCTTAGGTCAGATGGAATATATATAATAAATATTATTCAAACAAACAGTCTGGTAATGCAAAAAAAAAAAAAAAAAAAAAATAACTGTATAACTTATAACCGCAGAGATACATGTTGATGGCAACACAAAATAAAAATTAAAAAAAAAATTATTACATTCATACAAAAAACCTAATGTTGAGCTTCAAAATGAAATTAAAAAAAAAAAAAAAGCTGTGTTCTTGCGTATGCAAACCAACATATTAAAGAATATGAAACACATTTTACATAAAAACACAAAAAAAAAAATATTCAGAGTAGACGAGGGGGGGATTGTAGTATAGAGAGTATGTGTGAAGCAAATGTTAAATAGTTTGAAGGATTTTAAGTGTATAAATTTACCTTACGATTTGGGTATAATCATCTGATTTGAGTATAATCAACTGAGCGTGAAACGAAATAAAACTTGCAGTAAGCTATGCGAAAACCTCCTCACTTTGTGACAGTAAACAAAACCAACACAACGCATTGACATGGGAGACCGTTAGCTATAAATACCAGCTAGCTGTGCTGATTCAGTTCATTCTTGTAACGAACTTTGACAGCAACGGACCAGTAGCAGCAGCAACAGATTATCAAGATTACCAAGACGGAAAACTTCGGTCAGGTCACGACAATGGCAAGCTGTGATCACCCATCGGTGGATTAGTTCCTGAAAGGGACTACAGGGACCTAGGATTTGGCAGATGTCACAACCATGAGCAGCAACTAATATCTGAAATAAGTTACCTGCCTAGCCCCTTCCAAACGATAATTTTACCAATTAACCCACGAGTAATTGACACTCTAGCCAAGAGTAATTGACACTCCACTTTACTAAAATCGAAAAATAAAACATTGTTAATTACAATATTGAATATCAGCTCTGCAAAGTTTCACTCACGTCTGAGACTAACATATAAAAGAACTGGAGGCGTATTGCCTCGCCTTAACCCCGGCGTATTGGTTAACATCCAAACCTCTCACGGCTAAGTCACGAGTTCGAATCTCACTCCCGGAGAAGTTACGAAATGCCCAAGAGCGGTGTTTGAGTAACTACGACGGGAGATGAACCAGCCCGAGGCTGAAAATCTCGATAATCAAGAGAAAAAAATAATAATAAAAGAACTGATTAAAAAAGAAACTTAAAATCTATTTCCGACCATGAATCTTATTGTTTATGTATCAGAAACATTTGAAAATGCGCATTGTCATTAAAAGAGATCTACTTTTCACTACATATGCTAGAATTTCCAACGGTTGGAAACAATAAAAGTAATTGACTCAAATTTGTTCGGAAAAAATGATATTTTTTGGTACACAGAAGATATCTTGTAGTAAAAACTACCATTTTACCCGACAATGCCTATTTTCAAAACTACCATAAAATTTCAGTCAAATTTTCCACGTTTATGGTACAACCTCCATCATATGTGGTATATTTGACCGACCTCATATTAATATCAACCGTATCATGATTGATCTAATCGCAGGCATGGTAAAATCAAACGCATTTATAGTCAGGTGAAAATTGTTTGCGCTTAATATAACCCTCGAAATTGAGTTTCTACTGCGGTTTTCTTTGCGTGTAATGCTTGCAAAAATGAGTGCTATCTACTCAGAAACTGGGCAAGTTTCAATTTAGCGTGTAGCTCTACGTTCAGAAAAAGGCCAAGTAAATTACTGTCGCTTTACTGTCAGCAACTGTTAAGATGTGCTGTCAGTTTGTTGTTTACATTCCGTTTTCGAGCTCCCGACTTTTCTCCGGTCTTACCAACAATCCACCTGTAATGCGGTCTACCAGCTGAAGTTTTCGTAGTTTTTCACTACTTGGCTCCTTTTTGTGAATAAACGTTGAGACATTTAAGCTTCCAATATGGCAGGACGGGGTCGCGGTAAATCTACCGGCTCCCTAACCCAGGAGCAGCTGCAATCCATGGGTGTAACAAGAAATGAAATGCAGACAGTCTCGTCGGCTGCACCGCCTCCCCTCTATCCGATTCTGCAGTCAAAACCGGTGCCACTGGAGGTTTGTGTTCCTATTTTCTGTGTAATCATTCAGAGGTAAGATGAGATGCTAACACATTCCTGTTGCTTGTTTATAGGCGAATGCTGATCGCGACTATAAGATTCTATGGAAGGAAGATTTCATTTCGTACCTGCGGGAATCTCCGTACTACACAATGGTCAAAAGTTGTAAGGGTCCTGTGCAAAGGTACTCGGATAAGGTCATTGTAGGTATAGTCATTCAAATCTGAAGATATGAATTACATGTAGATTAATCGTTTCAGAATGTGATCGAAAACGACCCCAAGCGAAAGCAGGATGGAGACTTCATCTGGGGTATGATGCCAGCGGAGTTGAAGCCAACATTCAAACGAGTCAAGGGTAGCAAGGGAGCGGCTAACGGCGAATTGAAGGGTGCCAAGAAGGCGAAGGTGGTCGACATTGATGCCACGTTGAATGCGCTGGAAAAGAAGGAATCGTTTCAAGACGAAACGGACGTTAAGAAGGAGAAGCAGAATGATTCCGACGAGAGAAGATGATGATGAGCAGGAAGAAGAAATGGTCGACGAAGAGATGGATGATGAAAACGACTACGGGAACAACTATTTCGATAACGGAGAGGGGTACAATGAAGAGGACGACAATTTAGACGATGGTCCGGTCTATTAGACAAGTGTTATTTAGCATCAATACTTTTCTTTTTATTTAGCAGTTTATAACTTCTATACATAGTGTTCATCTAATGGATACCGTTAGTAAGCGATGTAATTGATATTTATTTGCGCCACTCCCGGCATAAACTGGGATGGTTTTGTATTTTTGTTCGATTACTTACAACGAATTCGTTTACACTAGATCCTAAAAAAACGTGTAAATATAACTAGGAGAGTACCGTCTACTAGTGAGGTGCAACAAAGAAAATAGAATTTGCTTATAACTTAGTTGTTAGCTTAGCCTGATAAGTCATACGTAAATTTGGAATAGATTTTTTTTTTCAAACCGCAATTACCAAAACGGAAAATCCGAAACCAAGGGTATAGCTTTGCTACAAAACCACAACAATGTTCATTTTTGGTATTTGTATCGGAAGATGTGCTTTGATTACAAATCTAATGCGATCTTGCAATCTCGGAGAAGAAGTCCAGGATGTCTTTGATGGTGAAGTCCAGGGTTATCATTGATCCGGCATAGCATCGCTGAATCCAGAGTTCCAATGAGTTGTACTGGGTAATGAATTCTTCCTGCATTGCGCGCCAAACGACTTGCAGGAGATTCTCTTCCTCGCAGAGGTGTTTCTCCACCTTCTTGTAGAGTTGCTCCAAACCCTTCTTCACTTCCCTTGCCGGATATTGAGAGATCACTTTTCGTAGTTCCTGCTTAGAGTATGCCATCTGATAGCTGATTTCAGTTTCTTTCACGCCTTGTTGAACCTTTTGCTGAACGCCCTCGAAGAATTGCTGAAAATAAAATAAAATTAGCGTTGACAGTTCCACATCTAACAAGACTCGTTTCCAATGCAAAATCTTACGTTCAATTTCTCTAGCGGCCGACCAAAGTACTTGGTCACGTATGCCTTCAGCGCATCATTGTACCGCACCTTGGCATCCTTCTTAAGCGATTCCAGCACTCCAACCTTCAACTGCGATAACAACGAATGCATCCGATGATAGTTTTCCATTTTCACCACCTGATGCGGCGTCTTGGGATGATCGATAGCGTTCACCGGAATGTACTCGAAGATCGCCTCCACCAGCTTGAGATACCACTTGTCCAGGTCGTTCCGTCGTTCGGTTTTCTTGAAAATGGCCTCAGCAGTCACGGCAAATTCCTCGAAATTCTCCACATAGGGAAGCAGCCCGCATTTGGATCGCTTAGGAACTTTGGCCTCCTGAATGGACTGCAACTGTAGATTCATAAATTTGTCAAAACTTCGTTTGACGTGAATTAGTGCCGAGGCAAAAGTCATGCTGAGAAACGATTGCGCATCCTGGGCAGACATAACGTGCTGTGTCAGGCGAACCAGGACATAGAGAGAATAGCTGAAAAAATATAATTCAAAAACTTAAAATATGAAATTAATAAACGAAAAACAACCATCTACTCACTAGCTATCCAGCTTTTCGAAGCTTAGAATAAAACTGTTCAGTTCCTGTTCCAAATTACTGAACAATTCCCCCATCATCCGCCGAACGTCTTCGTTGATTTGCCTGTTAATTCGCTTTTGTGGAATAAGGACTGCCGTGTCCCGTTCATCTCGCTCTTTGTCCTGCAAAGCAGCAGTCATATCCAGCGTGGTCTGTGTGTTCTTCCCGGTCGGACTTATCACGTCCAGTTGGAAGAAAGCTATGCAGAAGTGCTGTTCACTGAGTGCAACTGGTTCCAGTTCGGCTAGCACCTTCTCCAGTATCGAATCAAACCTCTGTCTCTCGGCGGGTTCGGCTCCAGCACTCCAAAGCTCTCTATTAACACCTATGATCCCGTAGGGTTGGGTAGGCTGTTTGCTACTTTGCTGACCCAGTTTCAGCTTATTGCTCATGGAACTGGAATTCAATTCTTCCCGGGACCCAAATCTCCTCGATGAAATTGACTGCTTGGCCGCCTCGAAGAACAATCTTATATCTCGATCGTACACTTTACTCAGCGAACTTGTGTACACTTTGATCAGCCCGTCATAAGCCTTGCGATCCATAGCTTTCATCCAATGCATCAACTCTGCATATGCCGATAGCTCTTTATGCACGGAATTGTGTTTCGGCAACGTTAAATCACTTGAGTGCGGATTTTGCGAATCACCTAAATTACCCAAATGGATAAATAAATTGTTCAAATGCCGACTAACTGTTTGCGAGAATTTGGCTTTCCACTTTTCGAAGCGTTTCCGTTGATCTTGAACCGCTGTCAAACGCAACAAAGCTGGATCAATATCACTGTTCATTGCCGTTTGCAACGCCTTTCCGGCTGCGATGGCTGCCGGAAGCCCTCTCGGCGTTAGATCTGTATCCGACAGCGCCAGTTGATGAACGTGCGGGAGATCTAACTGGAAGACAACTTTTTCCAGTTCCTGTAACAATTTAACATTGTTCGTGTTTGCAATTTCGATCATCTGATTCTTCTCGCCCATCTTTTCCATGGTATCTCGAATGTGGCACAAGATCTCATCGTAGTCGTCTAGCCGTTTCTCTACTTTCTCCGCCTCAGAGATGGCCGCTTCAATCTGATCCATCAGAGCATCAACCTGTTTCTCCGACGCCAGTACACTTTGAATATTTGCCCCATCCAATTCTTGCAGATTTTTTCCTAGCTGTTCCATGAACTGTTCGGCATTACTAATTGCATAATCGCATTCCCCGATTAGTTTGCTTAAATTGGTCTCCTCCTTCTCGGTCAACGCATGGAAATCCTCACTTTCCACCATATCGTCTAGCTCATCGTCTTCGTCTGCTGCTCCCTGACCACCCATTGTTGCAAATTTACCGTCCGCTACGGCCTTTTCCGGCGAACGCTCCGTCAGCCATGCCCTCGGAACGTTCTTGAACACCGGCTGTTCCTCAGCCGGGACATGTTTCTGCAACTGCTTCCAGAGCACCGTGATGAAGTTCTGTCGCTCGTGAAGGTTCGCCGCAAACCAACGGTACACCTTCTCCAGACACAGATCGAATTCATGCGTCTCTAGTGACTCATTCCGTCCGTCCACTCCCTTCACCTCCTCTAGTGTCCACGTACGTTTCTTCTTCCATATTCCCTTATCGTACTGTTTGACCTGGCAGATCGAAATCACCATCCGCGGTTTGGTGCTCGAGATCACACACAAATATGATGTCTTTTTTTTCTTCAGCAGCTTGCTCACATTGCAAACCGAAAGAATCCGTTCTTCGAGGGCATCGAAAATTTCCTTCTGGATGATGTACTTGATACCGGCTGCCATTTCCGAAGAATCCTATGGTGCCGCGCGATGATAAACACACCAACTAGCGTTAGCTTCGGATGCTACAGGAACTGCAGTAGATTTGTAGGCCACATAAAAGCACTTTTAAAATGGATTTATAAGCTAAATTTGCAAAAAATCGCACAAAATGTAGGTGGTTCTTCAGTGGATGTTTTTGTTGACATATTTTTTCGCTTCTGTTTGACAAGTCAGCAATTTTACGATAGACGTCACACGCGAGGGATGCTCAGGTTGTGTTCTGAGAAGAGGGTTATGATTTTATTGGGTCATTAAAATTGAGTCACGGTCATGAAAAATACACGGGAAGAAAAATTAGCAAATCTGAACTTTTTAGGGCGAATATAAATATGAGAGAATCTTTCCTGTCTCGTTCTCTTTAATTTATTACTGCGCAATTAAAAAACTTTCGAAGGATTCTTTAGTACAGATCAAAACAAAGCAGTGCTGGCTAGCATACTCTGCAAATCACAAAATGAAAAACATAAAGGCGATTGAAATATGAATGAAAGAGAATCTCTCAATGTTAGGTTCGCCCTTATGAAAAATGTTCTTAAAAATTAGCAAGAATATAGGATTTATTCGCCTTCAGGAAGTGATAAAAGAACGCTGCTCTGTTGATGTCATATATATTGTTTGTCTCATAGACCGAATTTTTACTTGAGAAGAGAAACGTCCTTTTTCACCCGCTTGGAGAAACAGATGAAAATGTGAGAAGCGAAAGACTATTCGCAGCTCAAGTCATCATGGAGTTCCGTCAGTATTTCTAAAGAAACACATTTCCATTCTGCTGCCCCCATTGCATCGTCTGTTCCAGATTTCCACATCAAGTGGCATATTTCCCTCGTGTTGGAAGGTTACTCACTTGTTTCCAGTTCACACACGCTCAAAACTGCCTCTCTTTCATTTGTATTGCTGTCCCTTTTTTCTCACGGAAAGTTACTCAATTCTCGTAAAAAGTGGAACAACTCAATTGATGAGTTGTTCCACTTTTTACGAAAACTGGGTAACTTTTCCGTGAGAAAAAAAGGGACAGTAATACAAATGAAAGAGAGGCAGTTTTGAGCGTGCAAGAAGGGAACCAAACGAGATGTGGATAATTACCGAGGCATTTCGTCTTTGAGCGCGGTATCGAAACTATTTGAGCTCGTTATAAAAGACCCTCTACTCTCCCATTGCAAGCAATACTTAAGTGAAGATCAACACGGGTTTATGATCGGCCGTTCCACTACCACTAATCTGTTGTGTCTCATTTCGTTTATTACGGAAAATATCGCCGGAAGGGCGCAAACGGACGTTATCTATACAGACCTTTCAGCAGCTTTTGACAAGCTCAACCACGACATAGCTATCGCAAAACTACATAATCTTGGAGTAAATGGAAGTCTCTTACAATGGTTTCGCTCCTACCTCTCTGATCGTCTGCTGACAGTTGCTGTTGGTGATTGCATGTCCGAGGAATATCTCAAGGGAGTCATTTAGGGCCACTGATCTTCTTGCTGTACTTCAATGATGTAAACCTAGCCCTCGTAGGACCCCATCTTTTGTATGCTGATGACCTGAAGATCTTTTTGCGAATCTAGTCTATCAACGTTTGTCACAAATCTTTGCTCACTGGTGCAGCCTCAACCGTATGGTGGTTAATCCGGAGAAGTGTTCGGTGATCACTTTATTTAGAAAAAGGAGCCGATTCTCTTCGACTATAAGCTTCAAGGCACGGTAATCAAACGTACGACTTACGTAAAAGATCTAGGAGTTATTCTGGGTTCTCAGTTGACGTACAAGTTTCACATCTCGTACATCGTGGACAAGGCGTCAAGAGCTCTAGGCTTTATTTTTCGGACGGATAAAGACTTCTCCGATATTCACTGCTTGAAATCCCTTTATTGCTCACTGGTGCGATCGACTCTGGAGTATTGCTCTGCCGTCTGGAATCCGAGCTATATTAGTGGCGCAAATAGAGTCGAATCTGTTCAACGCAGGTTTTTACGTTTCGCTTTGAGAAGGTTGCCTTGGAGAGACCCATTTCGTATGCCGAGTTACGAGATCGTTGTCGATTGATCGATCTTACACCGCTTCGGTTTCGTCGTGACACATCCAGGGCTCTCTTTGTTGCAGACATTTTACAAGGCCGAATCGATTGCAGCGCCATACTGGATCAGATTAATATCAACGTTCAACCAAGGGCATTGCGCAATAGTGTAATGCTGAGGATGCCAATGCCCCGAAACAACTATAGCATGAACGGCGCGATCGGAGGACTGCAGCGTGTTTTTAATAGAGTCTCTACCATTTTCGACTACCATGTCCCTCGGCAAACTCTGCGCAGACGCTTCACGTCATTTTTTTCTGAAATGTAGACCGTTATGAACAAGTGTGTTGAGGTTTAATATTTAAGTTTAAGATTATTGTACTCGTCATATTTTTAATACCACCATTGGGGCTTTATTAAGCCTGTTGGTGACGACTAAACTAAATAAATATTATACGCTCACAGCTGTTTTCGTGAGAAGAGCAACGGCAATTAATAATTTTTGGAGAGCATGAGTAGCTGATAAATCGTTTCTTCTTCATTGAATCCTAGATGCCGATGATTATTTTTTACTTACTTTTTGACACCTGAAAAAGCACTAGTCTTCATGCTTGTTTTATTCTGACAGTATAACACAGAGAACAGACATTCATCATCGAACATTTTGTTTTCAATTTACTGTGTAAATTTTTAAAAGCAAACCATTGGAAAAACAACGCCGCTTAGTGCAGGTTTCACCAAACTAAAATTGACAGACTATCGAGACGAACAAGTGGCGCCATCAACATACTATTCACCAAAACTAACAGAAACGGGCTGAAATTTTAAAATAGCAGTTACAGAAATTTACACACGGATGGGCACTTCAGCTTGGATGTCTGTTCTCTGTGATTATAGTTCGATGAAAATTCTTTTTTTCTTCATGTTGTGAGCAAACAGCAATTTGTATATTTGAAGCAAACTATAAATCAAACGTTTTTTTTTTTTTTTTCTAATATTGACCTTCAATATTATCAGCAACATCTTCATTTCGGGCATGGGGAACAACACATCGAGAAATGCATTTTCTTTCAGAAGTTCTTAATTTATGGTCCATGGTGATACCAGTGTGCACCGGCTTGGCCTTAATTTTAGTTTTTGCTCCTCGTATACGATCTAGGTGGCATATTTTCAGTGAAAAATGTGACATGAGAAAATATTTTCGTTGAATTTTGGAAAGAGATATTTTCGCATATGCAAGAGAGAAGACAATGAATTATCGGTGAAAAAGGAGAGATGAAAATGTGAACGGTTCGCTACTCGTCGACAACCTGCTTGTGAGAGAGCGTGTTTTTCACCCAGCTGAGTGAGACTTTCGATCTCTGGTTTGTTTATGTATTTGTCTTATGTCGATGTTCATTTGAAGTAAACAGTCCTAGTAGAATCTTATTTATATTGTCTTTTAAACCAACTGTCAAAAGCTGTGAAAAGCTAGCTCGTTTGACATTTCATATCAATCGGTTGTAACACTGTAAGTGCAATTGTGGGCATATATTTAGTCAGAGTTACTAGTCCTCCAGGAGCTGTCAGGCAGCTCTAAACATATATACAACAACTTATATAGCGATATATAATAAGTTATTACATTTCACAGTTTCGAACGAACTGTCGCACTTTAATTGTGATCGCTGCCATCATGATATGCACAGTCGCTGGTGACACTGTGGTCATCCATTAACTACAGCCATCAATTTTCGTCAAAACTCATTTGTATAGTTATCGTGCTCGCTTTTTGGCTACTCAATTTTGTTTCAGAGAGCGATTCGGATGTGGAGACATCTGGGTTGCCTTTCAGATTCCTCATCACCCTTCTACTCAGCTCTTTGTCCCTAGTGTCACTTTTATGATAGATGCGCTTTGCTCTATCCACACTCAGAGTATCCTTGTTTGATTACAAGAAACACCGTTGACTTTGGGAATTTTAACACTTCTGCTATTGTTGAGGCCGACCACGAAGGATTCTCTGGATGTTTGAACACAATTAATTTTGTTTTCTCACTAGAGAAAAACTTTTCACCAATTTCTTCGTCAGTAAAACATCAACAAATGTCTGTCAAACGTTTTTTGTTCCAACCACCAGAGACGCGGTGGTGTATTAAACCACACTTCACTTGATCACTGTAAAAAAAAACTTTAAACGTTCACTAGTAAACGCGAGCAAGTTTCATTAAATTCCACTTCAGAAAGCCTATCTTTTGACAGATAGGCCTGTTTTGTCTGAGCCTTACAGACTTCTTCAGAGTCGAATGCTCGACCCAGTCGAAAAAAATGTCAGTTTTCTTTCAACGAAAGAGTCAATTTTCCAGAACAAAATAATTAAAGAGGCAATATCTCACCCACATGACAAGTCTCCTGCGCGATTCGAATGGCTTTTGTAAGTCTTTGACAGATAAAGCTTGTCCACGTTATACTTCGGTCACTTTTCTTTCAGTGTAGATTTTGAATTATCTCCCGCATCGCTTAAGCGTTTCACTTAGTCGAGGCGCCCAATGATGTGGCGGAAGTGTGGCATCACATAACATGTCAAAATATCGAGTCAAAGTCTTGTGGCGTGAGGTGAACGTCGACAAGATATTTTGGCATGATAGCAGATGTCACACCTCCGACACATTAGTGGGCGCCTGGACTTAAATGACAGCTGAAATTCTCCGAATAAAAAATTCTCATAGTTTTGCAATTGAATATATTGAAACCATACAATATAATCTATAGTATGTACAATTAATTCACAACGGTAAGATGACAATAGAAGTTATTGTTACCACAATAGAATCTAATGTAAATTGAGACATCAACAATAGAAAAGGGCGATTGTTATGTATCTTAACTATTGAAAAATAACATTATTTTCCGAACAGATTTGAGTCAATTAGTATTAATAGAATTGTTTCTTCATTGTTGAAATCCTAGCATATAGAGTGAATTGTAAATCTATTGTAATGACAATATGCATTTTTCATTTATCTGATTCACGAACAATAAGATTCTTGGTCGGACATAGATTTTAATGTTATTCAATATTATTGCATTGTAATTGTATGGTTATCCGGGTCTTCTCTTTATTTTTTGGTACAACATGTTTACATTCTCGTTACATTCAGTAAAATGGCGTCGAATCAAGTAGAAGTGCGCAAACGTATTATGTACGAACGGGAGCATAATCCGGATTTAGAGGTCAAGAAACTAAAAATAATGAAAAAATTCCGTTTTTTGTGTTTGAAAATCATTTGACCAGCGATTGACCGTGGATTGGAAGGTTGTAAGTGGAACAAAGCGAAAAGTATGCTCCCGACAAATGGACAAAAATGTGGTAGCCATCTTTGAGAAAAATCCCAATCTGTCTATGCAAAATGTGCCTCGCAAAAATGGGAAGTAAAAATCATACATATAAAAAGTGAAACAGAGGCAAGGACTGAAGACGTACAGAATGAAAAATGTGCCCAACTGTGATGACAAGCAAAATTCCATTGCAAAAATCGTAGTAAGGATCTTTACATCAATTTTTTGCAAACATTTTCTTGTATCATAACAGACGACGAAACATATCTACTCGAAGACTTTAAACAACATCCGGGTCTGGTTTTTCATACCGCAATGTAAAGAAATGTCGTGACCGAGCATTTCCGGACAAAGAACGTGTCCAAATTCCCCAAGAAGTATTTCATTTAGCAGGCCATATGAAGTTGTGGTCGAAAATCTAAATGTTTCGTCTCTACCGGTACTACCAAAAGCGGTTGCTACCGTTTATCAGACTCTCCAGCTATGTTCCGGCTTGACTTGGCCTCTTGTCACTATGCGAATTTCGTCCTGGAATGGTATAAGGTACAAGAGATCAAATAAAGGGTGTTTCGATCAAAATTGGTCGACTGAAACTTGACGCATTTCCTTTCATCGTGCATTAAAAAAAATTGCGCCCCCCTCATTAAACTGTCAAAGTTTGCGTAGAAATATCTGGTGTGGCAGGCCATCTATTCTTGAAGAGCAACGTTTACATTGCGACCGGAACCGTCAACCAGGAAATTTATCTGAGTGCCTACAAAAACGTCTACTGCCTTTCCTAAAGGGACATAAAAGTTCCATTCTATTTGTCTTTAAGCACCTGCCATAAGATTTTGAACAATCTCCTTGTCCACTTTGTTCACCGCAGAACGCCAGTTTGCCTTGAACTATTTCTCGCTCAGCTCGCTGTTTCAGCTTTTTGAGTCTTTTAAGGTCCGCTTGACGATGGCCCAATATTATTCGATTGGATGGAGCTCTTACGTGTAGGGAGGGTTCTTGTCCTTGGGAACCACCTGCACGTTGTTGGCGGCGTACCACTCCATGGCCTTTTTACCGTAATGGCAAGATGCCAAATCCGGCCAAAACAGTACGGAACAACCGTGTTTCTTCAGGAAAGGCAGCAGACGTTTATTCAAACACTCTTTCACGTAAATTTCTTGGTTGACAGTTCCGGAAGCTATGAAAATGCTGCTTTTCAAGCCACAGGTACAGATGGCTTGCCAAACCAGATATTTCTTTGCGAACTTTGACAGTTTCGTGTGCTTGAAAATATCTGCTACCTTTCCCCTTCCTTTTGCCGTATAAAACTCCTGTCCCGGAAGCTGCTTGTAGTCGGCTTTGACGTAGGTTTCGTCGTCCAGTACCACGCAGTCAAACTTCGTCAGCATCGTCGTGTACAGCCTCCGGGATCGCGCTTTGGCCGTCGTATTTTTGTTTATCATCGCGATTTGGAGTCACTACCTCTGTAAGTCGATAGTCCGGCTCGTTTTTTGGCTCGATGCACGGTTGTAGACGAAACACCCAGCTTATTTGCGGCATCTCGGAGAGATAGGTTAGGGTTTCGCTTGAAACTACCGGCAACTCTCTTTGTCGTCTCAGCGGCTTCCGGTTTTCGATTTCCCCCGATCCAGACTTCCTGGCTGTCGACAAACGTTCCCCAAACACTTTAATTACATTTGTAACGGTTGATTTGGCAACTTTTAGCGATTTTGCCAACTTTGCGTGCGAGGAGCTCGGATTTTCGCGATGCGCGAGCAAAATTTTGATACGCTGCTCTTCTTGCTTGGACGGCATTTTGACAACTGAAAAGTGAATTCCAAAATCAAAATAGGAGCAACATTCTACACACGCACACACCTTCAAAATGAGGGGTGTTCAGGTTTTTTAAATGCAAAATTGAAAGAAATACGTCAAGTTGATATTGACCAAATTTTGACCGTATCGCCCTTTAACAGGACCAAACCTCATTCCTTGTAAGGTAAA
>JASCZW010017248.1:0-31546 GCA_034211315.2 Aedes japonicus | reverse complement strand
AACTAGAAATTAGAAGAAGAATTAGTATCTTCCATTTAATTCCAACTACCTTTGCTTATCTTCGACAGATACGCGTATTTCGTCTATCAATGTGCAGACTTCTTCAGTGTCTCGTACTAATAACTCGACTGAAAGAAAACCTTCGCCACCTGCCGTATATATACTATTTTCTAAATACAAAACGTTTACCTATCATTATGTTGTTTATACCTATCTTATTATTAGTTTGTCTATACCTATCCTGAGTCAAAAACAAGTGTACTTAATATCTAATTCGCTTCTTTCTCATTTATACCTAACATACTTATTGTGTAGCAGCGGGTGCTCCGCTTCGTCCGGGTTTGATGTCGTTTGGGTAGTAAGTTGAAGAGCCATGTGTAACCATTGCCTTGGTCTTTGTTTAGTAGATTTGTGTTCTGTTGTTTGTTTATTTCTAAGCTTTCTGCGATGTCTAATTTCCAGGGTGTAGATGTAGTGCGTAATATTGTGATGTCATTCGTCGTTATGTCGTGATTTTCCGTGAAGATGTGTTCTGCGACTGTTGATTTGAAGTTATGTGAAATTCCTTCTCGTTCTGTTTGACAGCCTTAGTTACCTCCGCTAGATGCTCCTTGAACCTTGTTGCCAAGGTTCTCTTTGTTTGACCTACATATATTTTGCTGCAGTGTTTACACTTGATTCTGTATACCCCTGCTCACCTAATGTGTCTACTGAGTCTTTGGTGGAGCCTAACATCGATGCTAATTGGTTGTGCCTACTAGAGAAAACTAAGTCTAAGCCAAATTCCCTAAGTCGTGGTTTAAGCTTTTGTGTAATGTCTTTATCGAAGGGACGGATACACGTTTTAGGGGTTCAGGTGAGTCTGAGAGGGTTGTTAGTGATTTTCTATGAAGATGTTTTTCCTTTTTGTTGATGATCGCTTGAATTGTCCTCTTTTCGTACCCATTGAGTCTGGCAGTTTCTCGAAGATATATGCTAATTCTTGGCTTTTCCAGTTTTATTGAGAGGAAGGATCAACATCCGGTGGATCATGTGGTGGAAAGTGGCCATTTTGTGCTGAAAAGAGTGGTTTGTAGTGTATGGGATGACTCTTTGGGTGTTTGTGGGTTTTCTGAAGATTTCAAACTCTAAAGGAGATGGCGACAATAATTCTCTCTTTACTAGAAGGTCGAGGAATGCAAGTTTTCCATCCTTTTCTATTTCATGGGAGAACTTAATGTCTTTGTGGAGATTGTTGATTTCTTGAAGAATCAGGGAGAGATCGTCTTTTTCACGACGGCGAAGATGTCGTCGACGTATCTCCACCAACGAGTTGGGAGTAATCCTTTCGCTTTAGGATTGTTTCCAAATTCGCCATAAACAGTTCACAGAGGAATGGGGATAGAGGATTTCCCATAGGGCTCTTTTAATTGTTTATAGAATGATCCTCTGAAAGTGAAGTAGTTCTCTTCCATGCAAAGTCGGGTCAGCTTAAGGTACATCCGTACCTTTTGCTTCCATGTTGTGTCATCTCCTTGTTTCAACAGCCAATCTTCTAGAAGGTTAATTACGTCCTTGATCGGTACGCTAGGGAAAAGGGCTGTGACGTCGAAAGATACCATTGCTTCATTGTCATTTATATGACCTGATGACTGTAGCTGTTGTACAAATTCCTGGGAGTTGCGAACTGAGCTTGTTGGGAATTGCTCGGAGATACCTTGAAATTCTTTTACTAGCCATTTTGCTAGCTTATGGGCTGGAGATCCTACAGATGAAACAATCTCCCTCATTTCGTTTCCGGGTTTGTGGACTTTTGGGAGGCCTTTAATTCTGGGGAGGATGGGGTTTGGTTCTTCGACCGAATATATCTTCGAAACTGCCAGACTCAATGGGTACGAAAAGAGGACAATTCAAGCGATCATCAACAAAAAGGAAAAACATCTTCATAGAAAATCACTAACAACCCTCTCAGACTCACCTGAACCCCTAAAACGTGTATCCGTCCCCTTCGATAAAGACATTACACACAAAAGCTAAACCACGACTTAGGGAATTTGGCTTAGACTTAGTTTTCTCTAGTAGGCACAACCAATTAGCATCGATGTTAGGCTCCACCAAAGACTCAGTAGACACATTAGGCAGAGCAGGGGTATACAGAATCAAGTGTAAACACTGCAGCAAAATATATGTAGGTCAAACAAAGAGAACCTTGGCAACAAGGTTCAAGGAGCATCTAGCGGAGGTAACTAAGGCTGTCAAACAGAACGAGAAAGGAATTTCACATAACTTCAAATCAACAGTCGCAGAACACATCTTCACGGAAAATCACGACATAACGACGAATGACATCACAATATTACGGACTACATCTACACCCTGGAAATTAGACGTCGCAGAAAGCTTAGAAATAAACAAACAACAGAACACAAATCTACTAAACAAAGACCAAGGCAATGGTTACACATGGCTCTTCAACTTACTACCCAAACGACATCAAACCCGACGAAGCGGAGCACCCGCTGCTACACAATAAGTATGTTAGGTATAAATGAGAAAGAAGCGAATTAGATATTAAGTACACTTGTTTTTGACTCAGGATAGGTATAGACAAACTAATAATAAGATAGGTATAAACAATATAATGATAGGTAAACGTTTTGTATTTAGAAAATAGTATATATACGGCAGGTGGCGAAGGTTTTTCTTTCCAGTCGAGTTATTAGTACGAGACACTGAAGAAGTCTGCACATTGTAGACGAAATACGCGTATCTGTCGAAGATAAGCAAAGGTAGTTGGAATTAAATGGAAGATACTAATTCTTCTTCTAATTTCTAGTTACAGGTATTCCACTAAACAGCTCATACCCTCTAGGATACACATAATTTGGTCGAACAACATTAGATGCATCTAGTCATTGGTTTAACATAAGGACTGTAATTAATTAAACTTGAACAACTTAGAACACAAAAGAAGAATCCAAGTTGAAAAAAGAAGAAGACACCGAGTGGTGATAAATCTGACAGCTCCCATGTTAAAGTATAGGGCGAACATTTTAAAATGCGTCTTATAAATTTATGTGAAATTTTAATTAAAAGCGGTTTGTTGTACGATGTAAGAAAAATCCTGTTCGGGATGTTGGAAGTTTTGTCGATTATTGATCGATCTAATTACCTCTTATCGAAAATGGAGTTACAAATGTTTGATGGTGCCGACTCTAAACCATCGTTTAGGGATTCTCAATTAACGATCCCTGGATCTTTACTGGTGCGGCTAGTTTCTGGAGCAAGGTTTTTAAGATGAGTTACATTTCGATGGATAATTTTTCCGCTTTCTCTTGACTTCAATGCCACATCTGACCCTCTCCAAAAAACAATAATATATTCTTCAGGATCAAAAAGAGTTTACAGTTTGTTTTCCTTCACGTTTCGTTATTAAAGGGTGTCCACAGTTCAAATGCATCACTTTCAATAAGCTGTAACATATCGCCATTTGGGTTTATTTCAACGATTTTTAGGTGGAATGACCTCAGCGTGTATTGTTTACACTGCGTGAGTTTCATTGTGAAATGTGTCATAGTTTCGAAAATGGAGTCGAAGGAACTGCAAGTGCGCGAGATCATTTTGCACACGCACCTCGACAACCCACTTCTTTAGCACCGAGCCATCGGAAAGATGTTGAAAATTCGCCAGTCTACAATGTCTCGTGTCATAAAACGTTTCGGGGAACGTTTAAATGCCGATCGGAAGAAGGTGAGTGGTAGAACAAGTGTTCCGTACTTTGTGAAAGATCACAAGCGAGTGGTTGCTATTTTTAAACGCAAACCCAACTGTTCCGTTCGGGATGTCTCGAAAAAGCTGTCCTTGATCAAAAGTTTCGAGCAGAAAACCAAGAAACGAGCCGGGGTTTGTTCATTCAAAGTTCAGAAAGCTCCAGACCGCAATGAAAAACAAAATTCAACAGCTAAAACACGTGCGCGTAAGCTGTACACACAAATGTTGACAAAACCATACTGGACGATGAAACGTGACACGTAAAAGCGGACTTTAAACAAATTCCCGGCAACCAGTCTGTGACTGCGTCAGACAAGTTCGATGTTCCAGAGTCTCTCAGGAAACAGCAAGTGTCAAAGTTCCCCAAGAAATTTATGACTTGGCAGGGGATTTGTTCGTGTGGGTGGTAAACGGACCAAGCCTTTCGTGACAACTTCAACTGTAAATGTTCAAGTAAAGTTCTGTCCAGTTAGAATCCGGAATCACTTATAGTATTGCAGCGGCACGGAAAGTGACCGCTGCAAGAATTCTTTTACAGCGGTTTGTTAACCTAGGCGCTCACTTTCTGTGGTATAAATTTCACGGTGTGTCGTGCAGTGAGTCAAAAGTTATTTCAGATGGAAGTCGAGAGGAGAGAAAAATTTTGCACACGTAGAAAATCCAACGGTCCGAAAAATAGCAAAAACGTTGAAAACCGCCAAATCAACCGTGTATGATGTGCTCAAACGTTTCAGGTAGTAAAAGAGCGTGGATTGAGTACCTCAAGGTAAGCGTCGTCGTGGAACATATGATCGCAAGCTGAACCAGAAGGTGTTGAGAACCTTCAGAGCAAACCCTGGACTATCAGATAATGAAATCGCACAAAAATACGCTGCTGCTCGCAGTACCGTTCGAAGAACTCGTTTACGAGCAGGATATCGGTCTTATCGAGCCAGCAAGCAACCAAACAGAACGTTGAAGCAAAGTTTCGTCACCAAAGCTCGAGCTCGGAAATTGTACCAGCAGGTTTTGACGAAGTACCAAGGATGACTGCTCATCGACGATGAAACCTACGTCAAAATGGATTTCGGACAGGTTCCTGGCCAAAAATTCTACATGGCGACGACACGAGGAGATGTTCCTGCGATGTTTCAGTTTGCTTTTATGGACAAATTTGCCAAAAACTGAAGATTTGGCAAGGGATATGCAGCTGCGGAGCAAAGACCAAAGTATTCGTAACGAATAAGACGATGTACTCGAAGCTGTACAAGGAAGAATGCCTCAAAAATCGCGTACTACCTTTCCCATAAAGCGCATAATGATCCCTTGATGTTTTGGCCAAATTTGGCGAGTTGCCACTACAGCCGGGAAGTCATTCAGTGGTACCGCGATAATTGCGTAGATTTAATCGATACAAACATAAATCCGCCCAATTGCCCGTAGTTCCGGCCCATCGAGAGATTTTGCGCAGTGGAGTGGAAGCTTAAGAAAAATGTCTCGGGACGCGACTCAGATGACCAAAACGTGAAACAAATGTGCCAAGGAAGTTGACTCCGGAGGTGTGCAGCGTTTGGTGGGAAAAATAAAGAAGAAAGTGCGAATTTTCATTAGAAAGGCAGAGGAATTATTTGTATTGATATGTTTCCTTAAAGTACAGTGAATTACCTTTGTTTCGATGGATTAAACATAAAGGGTGTCCACGATGAAATTGCCACACTATGAAATTGCTCTTACTTTTTAACCGTTGGGTAGAATTTAATGAAAATTTGGATGGATTTAGTTCATAGTTAATGTCCTGTGATCAAAACTCGCGGAAATGGAGTCGAAAGAACAGCTCGTGCGTGGTAAAATCTTGCGCATTCATCACGAGAACAAGGATCTCTCGCATCGTTCCATCGCTAAAACGTTGGGAATCGCGAATTCCACGGTGTCGCGAGTGATTCAGCGATTCGAGGAACGGTTGACCACCGATCGGAAGCCCAGAAGTGAAGGAAAAAGTATTCCGTACAACACCAAAAATCACAACCGCGTAGTTGGGGCCTTCAACCGAAATCCGAACGCCTCCGTTCGGGATGTGGCTAAGAAGCTGCACCTAAGCCGAAGTTTTGTCCAGAAGGCCAAAACTAACGCTGGGCTTCAAACGTTCAAGGTACAAAAGGCCCCTAATCGCAACGAGAAGCAGAACAAGTCCGCCAAAACCCGTGCCAGGAAGTTGTACCTCAACATGCTGACGAAAGTTGAATGCTGCATCATGGACGACGAAACATATGTGATGGCCGACTTCAAACAGATCCCCGGCAACCTGTTTTTCACGGCCAAGGATAAGTTCAGCGTTCCGGAGCATGTCCGCACTCAGAAGATGTCCAAATTAGCGAAGAAATTCCTCTGCATCTGCCATCTGCACGTGCGGGAAGCGGAGTGCACCTTTCGTGACCCAGGACACGATGAACGGACAGGTGTACATAAAAGAGTGCCTCCAGAAGCGGCTGCTTCCTCTCCTGAAGGCTCACAACGTCCCAACAATCTTCTGGCCGGATTTGGCCTCATGACACTACTCCAAGGACGTGCTGAAGTGGTATGCGGACAATAAGGTCAATTTCGTGCCGAAAATGTTCAACCCTCCCAACACTCCGGAGCTCCGCCCCATCAAGAAGTACTGGGCGATTATGAAGCAGCACCTTCTTAAACGACCTAAGGTAGTGAAGACAGTCGAGGAACTGAAGAAAGTATGGGTTTACATGCAAAAAACGGTTGATTCACAGGTTGTGCAGAATCTTATGGCCGGGATTAAGGCCAAGGTGCGGGCATTTGCGTAGGGACTGTAAATAAAACACGAGTTAAATAGTAAAATGAAGTTTAATAGTTATTTCTCAATCCCTGAAAATTTCATGGCAATCGGATGAAAACTCGAATTTTGCGAATCAATTTTGTGTGTGGCAATTTCATCGTGGACACCCTTTATTTGTACGTCGATTCTTTACCGAGATACAGATGATTTTATTATTCCGGATTCTAAATGGACATAGCTTTATACATTAATGAATGCCTGAAAAAACGACTGCTTCCGTTTCTCAAATCAGACAACGTTTCTACAATTTTTTGGCCGAACCTAGCCTCTTGTCTCTACTCCAAGGATGTTCTGGAGTGGTACAAGACAAGTGTTGTCAATTTCGTGCCGAAGGATCCATTTCATGAACTTTTTTTGACATTGTTTATTGTAACCGCATCGGAGGCCTGCCGCTGCTGACTTGATAGGTAGTGGACTTGCCACCACGAAACTCTCGAAACCAATATTTAACAATGTAATCTGACGGAGATTTGCCCCATAATATATATCCAACCTTTTTTTTGTTTGCTTCGCCGTTTTGCCTCTCAAAAAAATAACGTTTTATAAAAGAACAAAAATCATTTTTATACATATTCTACATGATGCTAAACACGTCAACAACATTCAGCTATCAAAACAAAATAAGGTTAGTAATTTGGCGTGTATGCCTAAATATGAGCGGACTACAGGCACTATAACCATTTTTTGCAATAGCCTCAAATTTTGGCGGTCAAGAAGGTTAGTTTTTAAATATGCCGAGGAGTGCCGTCGACGCCGTTTTTAATCGGTATTTTGAACGCTTGTCAACAACAAGAACCGAAAGTTTGTTCCTCAGCCTCGAGTTCCAAGTTTGGACAAAACAGTTTCTACAGTTGCCGATTTTTCATCTTCACCCGCACTGACAAAACTACCCATGCATCAATCATAGTAACCCATGATTCAGCAGACAAAATCAGTCGAACTCAAACCTTGATGGCAAAAGAGTGAAGCAACTTCGTTCAGAAGTGTGCGCGTTCAAAGAAGCCGCGTCGAAAACGGACATCGTGCGGAACTTTGTGGACGTCGGATACGCCCGTTCCGGCATCTACAACATTTTGGTACTATTAGACAACAATCAGAGCATCGAAACAAGACGCTGAAGAGGAAGACCGATGGAAAAGTGGCTACATCGCTGCGTGCGCTTGGCCGGGAGGTCGGTTCAACCGGCCAAACAGTGAAATAGTACCTGGCGAACATGTCAGGAAGCGGAAGTCGCGTCCACTGGTTTCGAAGCTGTAGGCAATGACGCAGCGGCAGTGGCTGAATAAGAAGGTCAGCTCGATTTTCCCGACGAATCGTGACGTGGCGGTGGTGATGAACGACGACTGAGGAGGAATTGATAAATAAAACGGAGAAAGAACTTAATAACTTATGCTCCATGCCTTATGGTATTTTCTTTACATGGGACTGCTCTAGAGCTGTGGCGATTGTTTTCATTTGATTTCCAAAAGAAATATTGGCTATTTAAAACTGTACCGTTGTTTTCAATTATCGATTCGATATTTATTTCAAACAAATAATTTAATCGTTTAATCGTTAATACTCCGCGCATTGGGAGAGTAAAAAAACAACAATCAAAGTGAACAAATAGTTTGTTTATTTCACGCTTAACTTTGGTTGGAACAAGCCTTGAGTTTTGTTAGAATGAACCTAAGATCAGCTGTCAAAACTTAACTACAAATATTATAGTTATTTCAAACAAATGTTGGGTTTATTGAAGGTTGAGCCCGGGAAAAAAAACTTATATTATTATACTAGCTGAACCCGGTGCGTGCGCTGCTACGCTTGCAACTAAATGACGGAAAATTCAATAGAACTGGCGCGTTTATGGTTTTTTTCGAAATGAGTTTTTTTTTCTTGACTAAGCAGGGGTTCAAACTTCTATCAAAACATGCTTCTTATCCGAGAAACACACGTTTTGTGTTTGAGAAAGCTGTTGTATGGGAGCCATCCCTTGAAGAGGGGGGTGGTTTCTCAAACCACCATACAATCATTGCCTTCAAAACCCCCCACATTCCAAATTTGGCTCCATTTGCTTGATTAATTCTCGAACCATCGCACTGGGCTCATCGATTATAATAAAAATTTGAGTTTAATTTGTTTGAACCCCCCCCCCTTCAGAAAGGGGAGGGGTCTTGTACTACCATAGAAACATTCTTGCCTTCAAAACCCCCACATGTCAAATTTGATTCGATTTGCTTGATAGTTCTCGGGTATGACGAAATGTGTGTCTCATTTGTATGAGAGCGCCCCTTCCTGAGAGAGTAGGGGTCTCGAACAATCATAAAAACCTTCCCCAGCCCCAAAAACCCATTCATATAAATTTTCACGTTAGTCGGTTCAGAACTTCTCGAGTCTATAAGGGTCTGACAGACAGACAGACAGACAAAAATTAATTTTTATGTGTATAGAAATCTAGCCTCCAAAAACCCCCATATGCTAAAAAGGTTTCATTCACTTGATTAGTTCTCGAGTTATGCAGAAATTTGCTTTTTATTTGTATGGGAGCCCCCCCCCCCCCAATTTGAAGTGGGGAGGGGTGGTTAAGTGCCATAGAAACATTTCTTGCCTCCAAAAATCTCAACATGCCAAATTTGGTTTCATTTGCTTCATTGGCTCTCGAGTTATGTTAAAAATTATGTTTCATTAGTATGGGAGTCTCCCTTTCCAGAAGGCAGAGGGGTCTCAAACCACCTTAGAAACATTTATTTCCTTCAAAAACTTCCACATGCCAAATTTGGTTCCATATGCTTGATTAGTTCTCGAGTTATGCACAAATTTGTGTTTCATTAGTATGAGAGCCCCCCTCTTACAGAGGGCGGAGGGGTCTCGAGTTACTTTAGAAACATTTCTTGCCTTCAAAAACCTCTACCTGTCAAATTTGGTTCCATTTACTTGATTAGTTCTAGAGTTATGCAGAAACTTGTGTCTCATTTGTATGGGAGCCCCCCCCCCTACCAGAGAGGGAAGAGGGGTCTCGAACTACCGTAGAAACATTTATTGCCTTTAAAATCCCCGCATGCCAAATTTGGTTCCATTTGCTTTATTAGGTCTAGAGTTATTATAAAGAAATTTCAGATTCATTTGCATGACGGCACCCCTTCTAGAAGAGGAGAGGGTCTCAAATACCATAGAAACATTTTGCACCAGAAAACCCCACATCTGGTTCCATTTGCTTGATTAGTTCTTGATATTGAGTTCTGTTTCATTTGTATGGAGCCTCCCTTTCTAAAGAGGGGAGTGGTCTCAAACTTCCAAAGAAACATTTCTTGCCTCCAAAAACTTCCGCATGCTAAATTTGGGTTTCTTTGCTTGATCAGTTGTCGAGTTATGCAGATAAATGTGTTTCATTTGTATGGGAGCCCCCCTTTTCAGTAAAGGGAGGGGTCTCAAACCACCATAAGATTATTTTCCGGCCCCAAAAATCTCTGCATACAAAATTTCACGCCGATCGGACCTTCCGCTCGCGAGTTAAATCGTGACAAAGGAAACCCCAACTCATTTTTATTTATATAGATTATTCTAACCACTTTGGTTTATCACAGTGTTTGTGTATTTTATAATATTGAAAATTGGTGGATGCAACCTAAAATATTGTTGTTTATACCATAATTTCTTCTCCGTGCTGGACAAGTTTACTGGAGACTGAATTTTGTCCTAACTGGTGATGCTCTCGTCGAGAGCCAATGACAAAGATTTGTTGGTGTAACTTCGTACAACAATTCTGCTCAAGACTGTAGCGGTTTATGATTTGAAACAACTGAGATATACTCTATTTTCCCCAATTAGTGAAAATCCCATTAGCTGCGGGTATCATTTTTTTTTGCGAAACTTGTTGGAAAGAGCGTCCTGGTTTTTCTTAGCAGAGTTATTTCGGAGCCGAGATCGAACGCGTGTTGTTGATAGGAATACAAACATGGAATAGTATTTATTTGACGTTTCTTGCTACAGAGATAGAAGAGCAAGGGTTGTTTGATATCAGGTTAAGTTACACATTAAACAAATAGTAGGTGACTGATATAGTTATTACCCTCAACATCCCGCCCTTATTGGCTACTCGTTATTTATCCCTGAATTTCCGGAACCGTGGTGCCGGTAATCCCTTCGTAAGCATATCTGCTGGCTGGTCATCCATTGGTAGCTACTTCACCGTAAGCTTGCCTCGATCAATCAACTCTCGTACAAAACAGGACTGGACTTCGATATGGTTCATCCGTTTTAGCTTCCGATGATCCGACGTGATTGAAATGCACGGCTGATTGTCTTCGGAAACCGTAACAGGCTCCTTCACTTCTCGCTGAACGGACTTGAACAGGTTCACGACCCACATCGCTTCACAGCTTGCTGACAGAGTGCCATGAGCTCCGCCTCGGTGGATGACAACGCTACAGATGACTGCTTTTTGGTACACGAAACCACGGTTTGCCCATGCAGCTTGATCACCAATCCGGATACAGATCACCTGTCATTCGGATCGTTTCCTCAATCTGCATCCACGAAGACCGGTAGTGATTCCGCTTCCGATCGCTGATACACCAACTGAAGATCTGCTGTACCCCGAAGGTATCGCAATACCCTCTTCAGGTGAACCCAGTGCTCCTCCGTTGCACAACACTGAAAACCGGCGAAGTAGTTAACCGCCGGATAGATGTCTGACCTGGAAGTCACGGTGAGGTATATTAGGCATCCGATCAGTTCACGATACGGCTTGTCCGTGAAACTTTCCAGATCGGTTCCTCTCTCGAGTCGCAAGTGGGGATTCATTGGCACTGGTGACGACTTGCAGTTAACCATGCCAAATTGCTCAAGTACTGCTTCGATGTAAACCTTTTGATCGATAGTCAGCAGTCCCGCCTCACGTTTGCGTTGGATGTTCAATCCCAGAATGCTCCACAACTCCTGCAGATCCGTCATCTCGAACTCGGCCGAAAACTTCCTTTTCAAGCTCTGAATCGCCTGCAGCGAATTACCCGCGATGAGTACGTCATTTACATAGATGAGAACGTAGATAACTATCCCGCCACTTTTTCAGAAGTAGAAGCACTTGCTGTCAATAATTTTTCTTCCGGTGGGTGTCTTCACCAATCTCCAGGTCTTGTTCCTCTCCAAGGATCTGAGTTCATCCTGAATAGCCTTCAGCCACATTGGTCAGTCCTGCCGCTTCTTAAACTCGTTGATGTCCGAAGGAATTCCATCGATGACGTTTTCCGCACTGAGAGCAAAAGCTGACACATCCAGTTCCTCGTCCATTTCAAAATGCCAGTTTGGACGAGTCGCAACCCGCCGACTTCTTTGCAAGCCTGCTTCGGCACCGCTTTCCGGATCGGACTCCCTTGAAATTTCATCCGGTAATTCCTCCCTGAACTCCTGAAATTCTTCGTCTTCTAATTCTTCTCCCGGTGCATCATCGTCTTCTTCACCCGGCTTTTTTTTTCGCGAACTGTGTCCTTCTTCCGTACACGCTCTTTCACTACGACTGTATCGTCTTCGTTCTTTTCGTCCTTTTCAGTGGACGGCCGTTCATCTTCGTTAAAGATATCAACACACGCGACGATCACCTTTTTGCCATTCCACACGCGAAACCGTTCGGAGCATAACCGACGAACGTAACCTTCTCCGTTTTCGAGTCCAGTTTCTTACGCCATTATTTCGGAACATGAACGTAACAAGCACTACCAAATACTCGCAAGTTCGACACATTCGAAAGTGATATCACATACGGAGTGATATCACCGTTAACCGCGACACTGTATACACTGCCTCTTTCCACAGTCTCTTCGAAACTCCGGTAGCTTCAAGCATCGATCGCGATTTTGCCACCACAGTTCGATTTAGACGCACACCATCGCCGTTCTGCTCCGGCGTATAAGGGAAGGTCGTCTCCACCTGAATGCCCCGTATCTTGCAGAACTTCCGCTTCGCCTTACCGCTGTACTCGCCTCCGTTGTCGCATCGAAGCCTTGAAATTCAAACACCGACGTAGGCTGTTGACATTGCTTCGTAGTCCTTCAACCGCTGGAGTACCTCATCCTTCATTTTAACCATGTAGACCACGGCTGCATGAGTGAAATCGTCCGTAGAAGTTACAAAATACGAACTTCCATCCGCTATGAACGATCTCCAACAGTCTTCCTGCACACTTCTCTTGATGACTGTGGAACGGTTATCTGTTTTGCTTCCCCTGAATGCACGGCTCACATAAAAACTTCACACCCGAACCACAAGCTTTCACATGATTCACAGTTAAACCGTCAATCATGTTTTTTTCAAAAGCTTCAACAGATTGTCATTTCGCAGATGCCCCTTATCTGTGGTGCCACAATTCCAACTTACGGTCGATCTTCCCAGTCACTAACGCTTTCATATCAAAATTCGTCGATTGCACTGAAAATCCTTCGCATAGAGCCTTGCTTTCCAGTCGCTACAATCTCATCGTCAGCGTCTACAGTTACACAACCCAATAAATTCAACGACAACTCTGGTGTGTACAAAACCTCCTCCATGTTCATCTGGATCGTCTGCCGGCTGATAAGCGTGTGAACAACAATCCGACCCTGGAATCTAGCTACCAAGTTGCTTCCGCTTTTGGCGGTCTGAATCACCACCGGCCTATATAACTTCTGAAGACTTCCGAAAAGAGATTTTTCATTTGACATGTGTTCGGAGGCCCCACTATCCAAATACCATTTGGATTCCACCCCACCAACAAATGAAACAATCTTTGAACTGACGTTTACCTTCTGCGAACTTTTATTCGGTGGAGTAGCAGCTCTACGCATCTCCCTTTCATTGCGCTTTGGGCACTGAAACTTCTTATGGCCAACATCACCGCAATTAAAACATTTCAGCTTACCTTGCTTGCCAGACTTGCCCGAGAACGCAGTCTCTTCGGAATTTTCGTCAGCTCGTTGACCACGCCGCTTCGCTTCGACGTCGAAATAGTTCCTCCTGACGAGATTGGTCGTCAACCGTTCTGACACCGCCTCCATAGCAGTCGTAGCCGCATCGTAGGACGACAGCATGTCGATCATCAGGTGGCAAATCTTCCATTCGAGCACCAGCTCCTTTCACTTCGCGCGCCAAGCGATTGAATCTTAAGAAATGGTCCTGCAAGGATTCGTTTCCGTTGTACTTTTCTTTTTTTTTTTCTGGAACTTTTCCGTGTCAGTTGCACCTCGCAAAACAACTCACACTTTGACCGTCGCAAACGACGAACTAATTGCACTTTCTGCTGAACTACGCGTCACCGACTACCGTAAACAAACCGGAAAACTTACTAATCGGACCGAATCCGTACTATCGAAAAAACTTTTCGCAATTTTCCGCAGGTTATGGCCGTTTACGCTGGGCCCGTAACCTCTTAGCACAGTAATTTCGTAGCGGAGATCAAACGCGTGTTGTTGATCGGAATACAAACTTGGAATATTGACGTTTCTTGTTACAGAGACAGAAGAGCGAGGGATGTTTGATGTCAGGTATTAGTTTCACATTAAACAAAGAGTAAGTGAATAGTTATTACCCTCAACAGCTTTGTCGAAGCAAAAGAAGAAATATATTATTCCTGTCACGCGACAGTGTTCCCAAATACTATGTTTATTTTGTGTATTTCTTTTATGTTCCTCCATAAAAGCTGCAGTAAGGAGAGATTTCAGGTGACGCTTTGCCAGCCTCAGGGAAAAAAGGGTTTTCTTCAAAACACTATAGTCGACATTAATAAAACATTTCAACTATCCGTCTTCCATATTTATTTCGATACAGATATGACAAGGACGTTCAAACTTGATTATTTTTTTTTCCTTTCGATCGGGGGAAGAATCACCGACTAATAATGACTTCGTTTATTATACTATTTTGGTGCATTTTTTCTCATTGAATTATTCGTACGAGAATCAAATTCCATCCGTATGTGATTCGTTGATTTCACACATGATAATATTTCATGTTCTAACACGTATTTATGTATGCATGCATGCAACGGTTTTTCGTTTCTACTATATAAATAATAATAATCTACAAATACGTTCTTGTCATTTTCCTTGAGCATTGTACGGGAAAATAAATACTCGTTGCATTCAATTATCGTTTTAATCACTCACCGTCTGAACCAAACATATTTCCAACCGGTAATTACGGATTCCTTCTTCATTATAAATTTAGAGTTGATTTTGTCACAAGATTGGTATAATACGATCTTTTAGATTAAATTCACAGTATGTACATGCAGTAATATTTACACGAAAGTTGTTCGATATAGTGACACTTATTACGAATTATTTGTTTTTATTATAAACTGTTTCTTCTTCTAACCTTTCCACAAATTTCAGATAGACGTATTTCGTATGTCAACATTCCATGTATGTGATCAACTTATTTTCAATACATATTCTTACACTTATTCTGTTTTCTACAAAGCTTCCACTAACGCAAATGAGCATTTTTGAACTTATCTTCCTAAATTTGTATTTGAAAATTATAATCTAATCGTTTCACTGTACCACCGACAGGATATTTTACGAACTAAAAGGAATTACATTTTTGTGTGAGAGTGTGTCTGGTGTGCTTTACAAGCATCGAAATAGCACCATCACAGCTAGGTAACGAATGCTTTACATTTTTTTCATTTTTCGCAAAATCTTGTGACAGACTTGAAAAACAGTTGCACGATATTTATGTGGGTGCATTCTTAATGCATCACATTGCCGTAGTACGTTGATTGGGGGGGGCGTTTCAGAAGGAAACATTAACTAAAACTGTGTGCTACTTGTGATTGGGAAGATTAAATGTCATCAGCAATGTCGTGAATTCCACAATGTCGTCAACTGAACAAATCAAAAACGAAACACCAGTGTCAATGTTATTGTTTGTTATTGATTTCACACATCAAAAATAAGTTGGGCCCGACTTTTGCATAAGTTTCCTTTTTCTCCCTAATTAAGAATGGAACTAATCCCATTGAGTACGCTACTGAAAGCCCCTTCTGAATTATACAGACAATACAAAATGGGTAGAAAGTCTCCACTGTACCTCCCAAAGCCAGTCTCAGTCCAATTAATCTTCCGAATCACATAAGCACACACACACACATTTGCATACAATTAATTAAACAAATTTCACCAATCCTCTGCCGGCGGCGAATCGCCACATCGATGCACCAATTAGCACCAGAGCTACCCAACCATTTCTGCTGCTGCGCTCCAAAGCCCACCGCGAGTCGCAACCGCTTTTGGCGGTCGTATTACTTCCGCCGCTGTTATTCCGCTGCTCACTGGACCCGGACGCAATCGGTTTCAGAGTCATGACAATCTGCGTCGTTTCGGAGTCCTTGTCGCTGCTGCGATGGTCGCTGCTAGCGCCAACGTGACCAACCGTATTCATCCGATGATTGGTGGATCGATGTTTTTCATGGGAATCCTCCATTCCGGATGACTCGGTCATATCTTCGTCGTCGCTATTGTGCGGCTGTTTCAGATGCTCAGATTGGCCGCCCAGCTGGGAGTCTTCAATTTCCCGCCGGATTTGGGTTCTCTTCAGACTGTTGCACAGATCCTCACTGCAGTAGCAGTAGTCGATTTTGTTGGCACTCTTGCAATCGTTGATTGGAAGATTTTCACCGCAGGTGCGCAGTTCCATGTCTCCTGGAGGAAGAGAAAGAAATAAGGATTGATCAGAATCAGAGTACGATTATTAATACAAAGGGAAGTAGAAACTGGAATACGTCACGTCCCATTGAGTCTGACGTCCAAAATACCGACAACGAATCACTCAATGTAGAATGCTAGACCTTCGAGCTCACTATGGTGTTCAGATAATATGTTGTTACAACACGAGAAATAAACAGTAAGGCCTGTACTCGAAAAAAATGCACCAGTCAAAAGTGTTCGCCAAAAATTTATTTTAAGTCGGATTTTTTTGAAACTCAGGGAATCAACTAATACATCTGGATTATGTTTCGGCATGATTACTTTATTCAATTTCCTTCACAATTCAAATAGCTACAATCTAAAAAAATAAGTGCACCTCAAAAGACAAACATTGCTATTACAATGTTATCCTTAGCCCTGACAGAAAGTTACAATAATAAAGAATAATAAACAACCCTTACTTTCAGTCAAATTCTCTAACACAAGGTAAGCAATCAAATAACCACAACAAAATATATTAAATATAACATTACATTAAATAACAAATAATGGGGAAAGGGAAGGACCACCAGGGTACGCAAGTGAAACGATTTGGATAGGGAGCATGGGACTGCCTCCTCCCTGTTGTTAACATTTCGCGGAACGAGGGTGGGCTCTTCGACTCCATCTATTGGGTTTATTCTGTCAATCGAGGGCTTGATTCTATTGCTGTGAGTGTGAACCTGCTTTTGGAAGGAGATTCTCTTCCCTATATTTGCAGGTTTCGCGTAAGCGTCTCTGCTTACGGACCCGCCCAAACGTCTCCTACAGGAGATTGAGGATCACAAATAACAATAAAATCCTGATTAAATCGTTTTTCAGATTATTCCACTGCTATGGAAAGTTACCTTGATACAATGGATGGTAGTATTACATCATCATCAATTACTTTATTCAATTTCCTTTCCATTGCTGAAAGCCCACACCTTTCCCTTAAGACCCCTCATTACATTTTGTGCAATAGTGGTGGTTAAACACCTTGGACGATTTTCGAACTTTGGCCTTCATTTTGGCCCAAAACCTTTCTACCGGACGAATCTCTGGTGAGTTTGGGGGAGTCGATCGCGCGTAATGGCATGATGCCAGGTCCGGCCAAAATAATGTCTCGCCTCCGCGGAACCGCAGGAAGGGCAACAGACGCTTCTGGAGGCACTCGGTGCGGCAGCTGTTGATGGTACCTGTTGTGATGTACCGTTTACTCAGTTTACCCCATTGGTATATGGCCAGCCAGAGCAAGTATTTTTTGGCGAATTTGTCCACTTTCTTTTTCCTTATGTCTTCCGGAACATCCAACCGTGATTTGGCAACGTAAAACTCCAGCACCGGTATCTGCTTTGCGTCTGCCTTGATGAAGGTTTCGGCATCCATAACCCCACACATCGGTTTCGTTAACCTTGCGCGGGATTTGGCCGCCGTGTTTTGTTGATCACGCCGGTTCGGTGCCTTGCGGACCTTGAATACATGAAGCCCAGCTCGTTTCATGGTTTGCTCAACGAACCAGGCGGAACACTTTGCCTTCAGAGTCGCGAATCGGAAGGTTCGAATTACACTTGAAATAATCCAACACCTTCCGGGCCTTCACAGGGTCAGCTGCCTTCGATTTTTTTCCACTTTCAGCCCGCTGCTCGGTCGTCTGGGACTTCTTAAACGATTTTACCACCCGAGACACAGTTGTGTTCCCATCCATCTCATGGTCGCAGTCGGATTTTCCATGACGGCGCGCAAAACTCTCCGGCGATTTTCTTCTTGTTTCGATGACATCTCAATAACCACTGAACCGATTGTTATGAAACATGTGAACAATTCACTCCAAACTAGTTATACCCAGATTTTAATCAATCTTTACCTACACAAAAAAGTTACACACGGATAAAAATGGTGCATTTTTTTCGAGTACAGGCCTTATTACTAGGATATAATAAATTGAAATTAATAATGATGGTTTGGTGTTAAAATTTTTTTTTGATCAATAAAATAACTTTGATTGTTATCACGGTACATAGCCTATGTTATAGCACTTTATTCAGAAATAGATATGACTTGATAAAAAACAGACCGATAAATCTGTTTTATGATAGTATAGAAAAGAAAAAATAACTTAAGTAATTAATGTGACCTCCTTTGGCCTTAAGAACTTTCTGAATACGTGTTGGCATACTATCGGCTAAGTTTTTTTTTAATGCTGTGGATCTATTAGATACCAGACATTCTGGAACGCTTCGCAATAGTCGTTCTTTTTCGTTACTTCGGATTTGTTTACTTTGTTGTCCAGGATTAGCCGAAAATTTTCAACTATAGACTGTTCCAGTAGTTAAAAAGCACACCTAATATTACGGGCATTTTGAATTGAATTAAATTTTTTAAATTGTTTTACTGCGTCGTTTGTTTACAACATAAAAAAAACTTAGTTTCTGGTTGACTTTCAAAATGTGTGATCTTACTCCGAAGCAGAAAAAAGGCCTGCATGTGGTCATTGTTCCCTGTGTCAGAGTGTGGTCAGGGTCGACCTTTAAAATAAGGTCGACTTATGATCCCACTAAAACCCGTTTCGGGACTGCCCTATGGTATTACTTCGTGGAGGGTATTGGCCATTTGGCCACAATAGAGCCTTCCCTAAACGTAATCGAATTGAGTAGTCCCCGACGGTGGATCTATCCTACTCCGACGGAGAATTACCCAGCTGTTGATTCCAAAACCAAACCACGGTGAGCCATTTAGCTCCCACATCCTGATGCAATCGTCTCAAGTTCTCCCCGCCTGCGGAGTTACCATACTATGATCGAGAGAACCACTCGCTTCTTGATTCTCCCGCCATTTTCACTGTAGAGCCGACATGATTTGCGTAATGGCTTCATTACTCGCATTCCACACACTTCCTGGACACGTCTTCTGGCTCTGAGACAACTAGCGTGAACGATGCTGTTGCTCATTTTACCACTAAGCTGGGTGACGCTTCCCAAGTAGCACACTACGATCATAATTAGTTGTAGTAACTTGATAACGACTTAACAAGTCATATATATGTTATCTCAACTGAATGGCAACAAGTGTGCTACTAGGGTTGTTCCTCGGCTCCAGTTTCCTCGGCATGGTTGTGTCGCATGCCCTTACTAACTTTTTCGTCAGCTCGTCCGCGTTTTGATTCAAAATTTTGTTGTCGAACCGAAGTGCCTAAGCAAGGAGTTCCTTGACGAAGACCTTCGTCTTCGTCGTATTGCTACAGGATTTCGCTGGCCGATGCTATATCGGATCGCCAGATGGTCACTATGGGTATATTCCTCACACACTCTCCAGTACATATTTGTCATCAGCGCCGGAGTACAGAAGGTAACATCGATGACGGATTCACGATCGTCCTTGCGAAAAGTGCTGGTGGAACCTACTCTCGATAGTATAACTTTCAATTTTACCAGTGCTTCTAGCAAGCTGCATTCTCTACATCCGCTGGCGCACTCCACGGCCCAAGCATTGAAGTCTCCACCAATGACGAGCGATCTTCTTCCGATGAGCTTTTCAATCAGTGCATCCAGCATCTGGTGGAACTGCTCCATGGTCCACCTTGGGGGTGCATAGCGGCAGCATTCAAAGTTCTCGTTGATTTTAGCGATCACTAACCCTTCTTATGAACCGGACACTACTTTCTGGATGGGGAATCTGACCATCACTAGTATCGCAGCCATCGCCGCTCTATCTGCTACCCAGTTTCCGTTATCGGAAGGAACACGATATGATTTTGCAATGAATGCGACGTCACACTTTGGTTCTGTTGATGACTGCCACAACAGTTGCTGTGCTAAGTCGCGATGATTGAGGTTGATTTGGGGTACCTCCATTTCTGTCGACTTGCTGACGCCTTTTTATATACTGGACATGTGAAATTAACGGATGCATCTCGGTCGTTCGGCATTTCTGCACAGATCAGATCTATCAAGACCTTTGCTGTTCCTCGCCTGGTAACCAAAACCCATACATTTAAAGCATCTCTCCAATTCCTTTGGATCTCAAGGGACGACTTTCAGTGCGCACACCGACCACCCAACTTTCACTCGACTCGACTCCAACAGCTTGTTGGCTGTAGCTGTCGACAGACGTATCGCTGCCCTCTGTGTACCACCGTACGTCTGCCTTAACCTGATTGTCATTGGTGCATCTCCAAGATCTCCGTATTCCTTCAGTGTCCTCCGCAACTCGTCTTCTTCGTCAAGATCCTTGCAATCGATCACAGTCTCCTGTAAGATAGTTCTAACTATTGCCTGCTCACCAAGAGACTTTTCAACGAGCGTCGTGAAGGATGTGCTCTTGATGGCAGAATCTGTTTTCAGCTCAAGGAGCATCTCATCTTTCTGGGTGCGTTTGCTTTTCACCACCTTCTCCCCTAGTTCCTTCAACTCCGGATCAGCTCTCACTTAGGAGGAGTACAGAGTACGTCGTTCCACTTTTTACTTCGACAATTAGATCGTCGCCCTTACTTCGACGAGGCTGCTTCTTGTCCCTGGCGTTTTCACTTCCTGCTGCTGTTTTAATTCTTTTTGTCTTTATGGCTATTCACTGCATATTCCTTCCTTCTACACTCTTCCTCAGAGCGTCCTGCTCGCGTTCGGCTGCAATCACGGCCGATTTGACACGCGTCACTATCTCTTTGATTTCTTTGTGGACGTTGTGCTTGTCCTTAACGTACTCATGAAGTTCATTAACACGGGTTCTTACTTCCTCCATGATGTTTTTCTTCCCAACACTGTCCCCTTGAGTTGTGCTACTGTTGCTTTGCGAGGTGAATATCTGATTCAGGAATTCCTAAAACTTGCTACTGCTTTTACTTGCGGTGGCCTCTGAATTCGGCACTGGAGACCTCTTAGGCTTTCCGCTTCTAGCGAACTCTATCGCACCCCCGTCTTCATTGTCTGGCGTTTTGCTGTCGTCGTTTAATTTTTTAAATATTTTCTTTTACATCTTTTTTATATTAAGGCTTGTTCACGACAAAATCTGGACATTTCAAAATACGTTTATCTCTGGAAATGCTTCATCAACGCGTGAAATATTTCGCAGACTGATAACAATATGTCTGTTCATTGCGTAAAATCAATTTTTGGTGATACTACAAGCTTTTACATCGAATCTGACGTCGAAAGAAGAGCAAGTTCGAAAAGCATTTGTGTGCGGTCGCGATGAAATTCCAGATCTGTCAGTAAGAAAATTTGCAAAACAGTGCGGTTTTCCTGCATGCGCTGTCCATAATGTGCATAAGTCTTTCGATACACGTTTGACAACTGTCAGGATCTCAGGAACCACCAGAAGGACGCAAAGATGAAGCAAATATTGCAGAAGAGACCACATCTTTCGGTACGTAACTGTAGCTAGAAAAATAAAAATGTCCCCAACTTTCGTGCAAGGAAGCCGTTCAAGGTGAAAACTGTGCCAAACCGTAATGATAAACAGAATGTGACGGCTAAAACCAGGGCTCGCAAGTTGTATCGCGAATATTTGACGATGTTTTCCTGCGTGATAATGGACGATCAGACTTATGTGCTAGAACACTATAAGCAGCTTCCCGGAATGTCTTATTATACTGCCATGCAACGGAACGGTGTAGAGGAGCATTTCAGCACGAAGAAAAAGACCAAGTTTCCCAAAAAATATTTGGTTTGGCAGGCAATATGCAGCTGTGGTCGAGCAAGCCAAAGCTTCATCACTAAATCGGTTGCAGAGAAGTCTGCTCAGCCCCTAATTGGCTGGAGTTAAGCTCCTAAAGTTCGTAGTTTCTAGATAACTAATATTCACAATCAAATTAATAAACAATGCATCTTAGATTGAAGTAACAGCAAATTTGTTTAATTCCAAATTCAAGTTGTCCAGATTTTGTCGCGAACAAGCTTTATACTCCGTTGTTTTATTTTGTTGGGTCTCCCTTCCGGACCGCTATCTCCACACATTGTAGATAGTCGCCTATCGTGATCCCAAGATTATCTTTGAAGCAACGAGGTCATGCTAGGGTTGACACGGTCCTTCATTTATAGAGTTGGATCTGGGTAAGTCAGGCATGTTACATCTGAGCCTACTACCCACAACTTAGGGTGACAAGTTTCGAACGTATTTGGAGGCCTGCCAAAGTTTTATCGCGACGGGGCAGCCACGCCATTAGCTCACTTGCCATTTCTGGAAGGTGTCACTTTTCCATACTGAGGTTGCAGAATAGCCCGACTTCAAGTCCTATTCGTTGATCCATGTCACACCCTTATTCGATGTTATGACCACTGTACCGTAAATTAGGATCTTACTGGCTTTGATCCTAATCTGCCGGTTGGCACTCCTAGGTAGGGTGGATGCTGAGGAATCCGAGTTCCCATCTCGTGAACTCGCAGAAGAGGGTGGGGGGTCGTCAACTCCCGGGACCCATCCTCGCAGCCCCTGCTGCCTCGAATGAGCGAGTGAGTGGTGAGCAGTGAGTGAGTGGTGGTGAGTGAGTGAGTGAGTGAGTGGTGAGTGAGTGAGTGAGTGAGTAGTGAGGAGTGAGTAATGATTGAATGAGTGAGTGGATGAGTAAGTGAGTAAGTGAGTGAGTGAATGAGTGAGTGAGTGAGTAAGTGAGTGAGTGAGTGAGTGAGTGAGTAAGTGAGTGAGTGAGTGAGTGAGTGAGTGAGTGAGTGAGTGAGTGAGTGAGTGAGTGAGTGAGTGAGTAAGTGAGTGAGTGAGTGAGTGAGTGAGTGAGTGAGTGAGTGGTGAGTGAGTGAGTGAGTGAAGTGAGTGATGATGATGAATGAGTGAGTAGTGAGTAGTGAGTAGTGAGTGAGTGAAGTGATAGTGAGTGGAGGTGAGTGAGTGAGTGAGTGAATGAGTGAGTGAGAGTGATGTGAGAGAGTGAGTGGATGAGTGAGTGAGTGAGATGAGTGAGTGAGTGAGTAATGATGAGTGAGTGAGTGAGTAAGTGAGAGAGAGTGATTGAGTGAGTGAGTGTCAGAGTGAGTGAGTGAGTGAGTGAGAAAGTGAGAGAGTGATTGAGTGAGTGAGTGAGTGAGTGAGGGCGTGAGAGAGTGAGTGAGTGAGCGAGTGAGTGAGTGAGTGAATGAGTGAGTTAGTGATTGAGTGAATGAGTGAGTTAGTGAGTATGTGAATTTTGTTCAATAAGTTTTAGCTGAGATTTTCAAAACTGAATCTACGTGGTTTATGAATAGGTCCTTTGCTGAATTATACTCTAGAGAGCTGCATTTTCTGACAAAACTATTGAATTTGTCAAAGATCGGCAATAGACCTTCTTCGTCAGATCCATCACCTTTTTTTATATTTTTCGTTGAAAGACAATGAATTACAAATAACATTAATTAACAATGTTTGAAAATTGGAATTTGTTGCACACATGGCTCCAAAATGTTCCCTCTAAAGCGTCATCTTTGCGGCACAACATAGAACCAATCTGATGATGCCAAATGAATGCATTTAACGTTCTGAACAATATGAAACTAATTTGATAGTGTCAAATGAATGCATAAACTGTCCTGAACAATGCAGCGCCATCTCTGAAGCAAGATCTGGAACTAATTTGATAATCTCAAAAAACGACAACTGATATACTGCGAAACTTTGCCGAAGACGGCAGCTCTCTAGAGCTTCGTTTGGCAAAGATAGACTGCAGTGACAGCTTTGTGGCGCAATTTGGAATCAATCTGATAATGTCAGGTGACTACTTACATTCTCTTACATTCTGACTATTTTACATTCTCAAAACTATTTAGAAAACAGCAACTTTTTAAAACTTCATTTGAAAATGATATATAGCAGAGTCATCTCTGCGGCAAAATTTGAAACTAGTCTTATAATGTTAAATGACTACACTTTATATTCCAAACAACTTTGCCCAAGACGGCATCGCTCTAGAGCTACATTTGGCAAAAGATAAAATGCATATGGTAATATTAAAAGCCGACTCGTAACGCACTGGGAAACTTTGCTCAAGATCAAGACGTCAAATCTCTACAATCAGTCTGGAATGTTTTATATGGATTTCTGTTAACACAGCCAAACTAGAACTTCCTTTCCTTTGTAGCAGATTTCCGGAAGACAATGTTACTGGAACCAGTTTTTGTTTATTCCAATACATTTTTGAGACAAGGGAACGTTCATTAATTATTTCACGCATAAAGTGACTTTTTATAATACGTTTCTTGTATGGACCTTCAATTTTTTTGTATGGATTGTCACGTTTTTCCAACACCCCCCCTTCCTCTACCCTTACTGCATGACTTGATTAATGGACCTTCCCCAAGAACCTTTTAAATGGTTCATAAACATTGACTCTAAGTTAAATTTTCAAAATTCTACTCAGGTCCGGGTCCGGGTCAATATTGATTCTAATGTCTTATGTGTCACTCTGTTTGTACAATCACCTAAAACTGACTTTTAAAAATCACGCAATAATAAAGAGTTCCGCAAAATATTGAAAGTCAGAAAATTTCAGCCTGATTTGCAAAAAAAAACAAAAAAGATATCGTACATTGAAGTTCCGCCATGGGTCAGAATTCACTCCAAAATCTTAGGAAGGTTAAGCTGTAAATGTACCTTTCCATCAAAATTCACATTCTTGACCACTATTGCCGGCTCTAAACAAGAGACAATCATTATTGAGAAGGTAGGTCAGTTGGATGGTCTAAGCTTTACCTCGGATATAATATCTCAGCTGGAATACAGAATATATCTTCATTTTGATCTTCTTGGATCAATTACTGGCATGTTACAAAGCCTCCACATTTACACGCTAAGTTTTATTGCGAATATTTCTTCCGGAACAATTTTCTAATCCATCAAACCAAAAGCAATCAACTTCGTTAGTAATTATTTCTTTATGTCTCCTCGTTCGAAAAACACCACTCATCTACCATCATTAAAATTTCATTTCAATCTCTACGACCGAAACTGAAATTCATTTTAATAAATACCCACCCTCCAATCATCTCTTCATCTGCGGCGCTGAAAGTGTCCCTACCTTTACCTCTTCCCAGCGGAGCACGGTCGCATTTCGTAAATTGGGAGAGACAACCCTGCCGCAACTATTTCAGCAAAGAAACAACCATCTTATTAGTGTGTGAGTGGTAAGCGATGGGGTCTCCGCTAGTTGGTAAAGACATCGCATAGCCAAGGCGGAGGTGTCAGGTTCGACTCTTGTGATGCAGTGATTGGAACACAAACTGTGAAGGTTGAGAGCCGACAAAAAACCAGATACATAAACGACTTAAAATACTAGAAGAAGAAGACACATCCATCCGCACCGGGCGGTACTTTGGGGAAATATCATTAAAATTAAATTCATAGCGGAAAAGGTTTTCCTCTTTCCATCTGAGCGAAGTCAGAGGTTTGCTTGCCCACCACGCCACAGCACCCGGTTTGTTGATTTTCTAGTTCGGAGAGGGTTGTTGTGCAGTCTTGTGTGCGAAATGACGATGACGGTTGTTGTGGATTTTCTGATCGTTATGAGGTGAAAAGGTGCGCGAATAGATGATGGTAGTAACAATTGAATCATTATTCCGGGGGGAATGGGTTGCGGGCACTTGGCTTTTGAAGGGGATTTTAACCTCTGGAAATATGGTTATCTAAAGTGACCAGACGGCTTGCGTAGATGTAGGTCTGTCGAAATGTGCTGCGATATATCAATTAGTCACTTACTTACAATAATCATAATAACCCACGTACACAGATAAAAATTAAAAAGAAAGAAATTTGGGCGACAATAATGCACAAGAAGGGAACGCAGTAAATGATGTAAAATTATGTGAAAACTAATATTACATGACTCACTATGATGTAACGGTTGCATTAAAAAAATGGACTTTTTTCGGATGGTGATAAAGAAAAGCTAAGACAGATAATTGCTTTTGATACATTTCCCATGGAAGGTAATTATTTAAGCTACTTGCAAAAAACTTCTACGCCATTGCGAGCAGCCTACCGGCAGTTAACCGGAACATTCGCCATGGCTCGGCGGACGAAAACATGCGTGTAGGCATGTTTTTGAGTTCTTTCTTCGTTTTATTTATCAATTCCTCCTCAGTTTTCGCGACAAAATTGTTGGAGTAGATCTTAACGCTTCAGGTTCACCCAGAAATTCTCGATGGGACGCAACTGGGGAACCGACTTGGGTACCACATCCATATTCAAGCAGCTCCATCTCCTCCAACGATCGCTTCAAGTAGTGGGCCGACGCCAGATCCTGCCAGAACACCACGTCTTCGCTCTTATGGTATTTCTTAATAAACGACGCAACTTCCGGCAGGCATTTCGTACTATAAATTTCCCCGTTCACGGCCAGTCCGGAGCGAAAGAAGAGCGGCTTTGACATCCCCTTCTCGCTGATTGTCAGCCACAGCAGCGCCTTCTGGGGGAACTTGATCTGTAAAAAGAAGAACACTTTGGACCTCACTTCTTTCGTGAGGGAAGTAGAATACGAAGTGCTCTGCCAGTCGTTGCCATCCAGGGTGAGATAAGTCTCGCCGTCCATCACCACCGCCACGTCGCGATTCGCCGGGAAAATCGAGTTGACCATCTTATTCAACCGCTGCCGCTGCGTCATTGCCTGCAACTCCGAAACCAGTGGACGCGACTTCCGCTTCCTAACATGTATGTTCATGTTCGACAGGTACTTTTTCACTGTTTGGCCGGTTGAACCGACCTCCTGACCAAGCGAACGCAGCGATGTAGCCACTTTTCCCTCGGTCTTCCTCTTCAGCATCCTTTGGAGCTTTTTGTCGCTCAGGGTCACCGGCCGTCCGGAACCGGGCTTTCTTTCGATGCTCTGATTGTTGTCTAATAGTGCCAAGATGTTGTAGATGCCGGAACGGGCGTATCCGGCGTCCACAAAGTGCTGCACGATGTCCGTTTTCGACCCGGCGGGGTGCCGTTCTTTGAACGCGCACACTTCTGAACGGAGCTGCTTCACTGTTTTTGCCATCACGGTTAGAGTTCGACTGATAGAGCTGTCAAATTTTGTCTGCTGACTCATGGGTTACTATTAATTTTTTCTATGCGAGTGAAGGTTAACCTGTGAAAAATCGGCAATTTTGGTCCATTTGTGTCAATGCAAATGTAAGCACCATATCATCCGCAAAGCCGACAAGTTTCACGCCTCTGCAACGTCATCAAACTTGTGCTGGGCGGTGAAGAGCAAGTTAGTCGGGAAGCTGCCGGAAGTCCGCCTTGACGTAAGTCTCATCAGCCAAGATGAGTCGATGAGGCTTCGTCAGCATCTGGGTGTACAGCTTCCGGACCAGTGATTTGGAGCCTTCTCCACTTTTCACGAATGCAGTCCACTCCCATTCCTAGGCTCTTCTTGACGAAAGAGTTGGACAGATTCATTGACCACATCCCTGCACAGATAAAAAGAAACATTGAAGTTTCTGCGTTATTTTATGCACATAAATAGAATGCTAGATTTGGCAGAAAATAATCAAATATTTCATGTAAATTTTAGCCAGATAACGCTTGAATCCAGCCTGTTGTATGAAAGATTTCAAAAATTGTTGTATGGCGCAAGAAAGATTGCAAACAATTTCGTTGTTTACGCCTGCAGCGGCTTGTAGTTAACTGAGGGTAAAATAAACGCGCATGTTAAAATGATTCATTGTTTTCTTTGTGTCCAAAGCATTGGGATTCTACTAGAACGCTTTCACGACACTAATAGAACATCCATTCTGATCGCATTTCTCCTTCCGTTCGATGCTCAGAGTTTCATAGTAACATTTGATCACTCGACTCACCGTTGACTGCACGATTCCGAGTTGTTTTCCGATGTTTCGATGAGAGAGTTGAAGATTTTCCAGGTGCTTGCGCAAGATCAATTCGCGACTTTGCTTTTCGAGTGACACAATTTTTTCCAATTTTCGAAAAACAGACAGCAAAAATAAATACATTAATAAAAGAAGCACTCTAAACTACTTCTACCTAAATTTTCAATATAATACCCAATGGTTAATTTTCTAAAGCGTCTTTATAGGATTTTAAGAGTATTAATTTAAGAAGACTTAGCTATGCGTAAATCTCCTCATTTTCGTAAGAATAAACAAAACCAACATGACATGGGAGACCGGTAGCTATATATACCAGCTAGCTGTGCTGATTCAGTTCATCATCATTCCAGTTTGAACAAGCGACACGTTCGGCCGTGTTTTTCGCATTGTGTGTGTGTTTGTTTGTTTTGTGTGGCAACTGCCTTGTGTTCGGCCACGGAACTCGAAATTGCCACATGAAACCGTGGCTTGGCAAGTGTGCCGAAGTACACGCCACTAAGGATTGTGCCCCGATGGGCGAAGGTACCCGTTCAAAGTGCGCCAACTGTGGTGATAATCATGAAGGCAGCAATCGTACCTGTCCCAAACGTGCGGAGTTTCTGGTGATCCGCAAGCAGGCGTCCACCAAGTCCCAACCTGGCCAACGTCGTCCTCCTCCTCCGATGGACGAGGAAAATTTCCCAACGCTTCGGTACCAAGTGCCAAATCTACCGCCTTTGCAATTAAATCCCCGCCCATCAGCCCCCGTACAGCTAAGATTCGCAGCAGCCACCACCCCCTCGCCGGCTCTTCATCCAGGTTGGTGCTATCCGGATTACAATACTTCCACGCAACCAACGGCCGATGGACAGCTCTACGAGTCGGAGCAAATGGTTGAGTTCCTCCAAGATCTTTACCGCCAACTACTTTCCTGCCTCTCGAGCTCGTTCCTCCTAGCTCAAAGCCGCCACATCCGTGACGATGAAATTTTAATTTTTTTATTTTCAAATATGGACCATAATCGTATCCTCAATTGGAATGCTTGTTCCACCCGGAACAAAACAATTGCGCACGGTGACATCGGAAGGCCATCGACATCGCCATCGTCACCGAGACACATCTCAAGCCGGAACTCAGCGTTTTCATCCCAGGATATCGGATTGTGGGACTTGATCGTAGCGGCTCTAGTGGAGGAGAAGTAGCGATCGCCCTCCGCTACAACATCAACTGCCATCTGCTTCCGAGTGACGAAGCCATCGGAGTCGAGATCGAAACTACCATCGGCCGTATCATCGTCATCGCGGCCTATTGTTCCAAGCAAGCCAGCACCGCTAACGGAACAACAACGGTCCTACGGAACGACATTTGCAAGCTAACTCGGAGGCAGGGGAAGTTTATCATTCGCTGGCAACCTAAATGCGAAACACGAGACCTGGGAAACACCCGGCGGAATCGGAACGGAATAATTCTGCAGGAAGACCTGGAAGGGGCATTACGCCGTCCTGGGTCCGGATACTCCGCCGGTTGAGCAGATCCGGGGTCCATACGATTACGACATCTTCCTCACCAGCATGGGGAATAACATTGCCCAGCCGATCGTACACCAGGAGCTCAGTTCGGACCACAATCCAGTGGTGGCCGAAGTTGGGTCCTCGATCAACCGGCATCGGATTACCAGACAGAACTACCATCGTGCCAGATGTTAGAGGTTCCAACAACATGTCGACGACTCCGTCGATTGCAACGTGAACCTCGAGTAAACTGATGACATTGATCGGCAACTAAAGAGCTCTCTCCCAAATTCTGCAAAGTCGTTCTGGAAGTTGACAAAATTTTCCACCGTTGATCTTACTAGACTACAATGGCTCCAAGGATCGCTTGTAACTCCTGCAGAAAAGGCTGCTGAGATAAGTCAACACTTAGTCAGCTCACACAATCTCGGACAAAACATCGTCAGTCTACACGAAGCTGCCGTTAGCGCGCTTATTATTAACATCCATATTAGCCCCAACGACTTCACAAAAGGAGTTGGATGATCTCACCTGACTTATTGTTGACTTATATCAAAGGCTCAAACAACACGAAGGCCCCAGGTTTTGATAACATTATGAACTTAGAGCTCAAGCAATTGAGCCCCCAGTGGTGCGATGGTTTCCAACCAATGACTCGACTTGGCTTCTTCCCTGTGTTGGAAGTCAGCCAAACCCAAGTAACACACAAAACATCTTTTAAGAATGATTTATAATTGTTCGTATTATAAATGTATTATGAACGTATTGCAAAACATGTCAAGTTTGGAGCGGTTGTATCTCTCGTATTCTCATATATCACTCTGACAAACGGTCGAGCTAAAAATACCTTTTCACTGCTGCAAGTGATTAATACTTTATTATTGTTCTTAAAAACATTGGTTCCATACATTTATAATACATAAACAGGACAAGATTTTATGGGCAGTTCTATATACTGTTGAAATTACATTACATCAACCCTGTTCTGCAAAATGTGTTCTTTTTTCTCATTACGATGGATTTGTTGAACAAGATTGTGGTTTCACTGCCAACGGAAAGCATATCATAGATACTTAGAGTCTACTTTTCAACGATCTGAGTTGGCTTAGCAAAGAAGCTACAAACCTATCACGCCAAGGACTAGTGTTCAAATCCCACGCTTGGCGATGTTATTTTTTTGTATGAGGATAATTTTTTCTCCATTTTATGTTTTATAAGGCCTCACTTTTTGCGCTTTTTGCGTCGTATTAAAGTATGAAATAAAGTATTATACACCTAAATTTATAACCTGTTTTTGTCATTTAACAGTACTTTCAACTTGTTTAATACAAGCTGTGTTGCTTGGGAAGTCATCCCCATCCAGAAACCAGGGAAAGATTCTTCATGTTCTAAGAGCTATAGGCCATCGTCGGCTTTTCTCGTCTGCCGACAAGCTTAACATCTTGCTCGACGAGCAGTTCGGATTCCGACGTGGTCGCTCAACAATGTACCAACTTAACTGAGTAACCAACATCCTCAGGCGGTACAAGTCTCGATATCGAGAAGGCCTTCGATAACGTGAGGCACGATGGCCGGTGTATAATCTAAAAAGATACAATCTTCTTTGCTCCCTGGTCGGACAGGACATTCCGTGTTTCGCTGTAAAGCGCAGTAACCGATGCACAGGAGATATCCGCTGGTGTTCCATAGGGAAGTATATGAGGTCCACTTCTGTTCAATCTATTCACCTCGGACATACCCCCGCTCCCTGAAAATGAATCTCTGTTGTTGTTCTCCGACGAGATCGCAGTCGTCCGCAACGGTAGGGAAACAAGAGCGCTTACAGCGAAACTGCAGTGAAGCCTGAATGTCAGCTGTCTATCTTGAGCAGAAGAATAGACAGCAGTGCTTATTTTCAGGAGCAGGTTGACAAAATCCGTCGCAGCGCGTAACGTCTCTCTGTTGAAGCCACTTTACCCATTGATCAACAGAAGGTCTCAATTTATCCCTGGAAAACAGGCTTAGCCGTCTACA
>JASCZW010017247.1:0-17375 GCA_034211315.2 Aedes japonicus | reverse complement strand
AATACACTTACTTTGAAGTATACACTTCCACATGTGCTCGAAATTAGCTGGTTTCCAGAACACCGGATAATGCTCTCACAGCTCAATCTAGTCGAATTTCTTTTCCTGATCCATTTTTGCTTTCAAAATACCGCGAAATCACAAACTAGCAAAAAAAAGCAATCGAACTATCAAAAAACTTCGACTAACGAACTATGCCTACTACTATACCATAGAAACTGTCGCTAGAGTGTACCTAGGACAGGACCTGCCAGCTCAGAGAGAGAGAGATGACCTCTTATAAATTTATGATTGCTATGATACGGAGATCTCCAGTGTTGCCAGATATGTATACAAAGAAATGCCATTGAAAATAATGTTATTAAAAATATAATCAAAATTCGTCGTTTAAAATATTGACAATTGTTAAACGTTTACTTTATCGAATACTACAGTATTGAGAAGATGTGACAATACTTTGTATATTGATGAAGTAAACGTTTAACAATTGTCAATGTTTACAAAGGAGAGGTTCGTGAAGTTGAGGCTCAACGAATACAAAACTGCCTTACAGGGAAGAAAAGGATGATATTAAAAATTCAAATAAATAATACGCGTTACTTTTAGATTAAACGATCTAGCGTTACTTTTAAATAAACCACTGCGAAAGTGAACTTTCGTTCAGTTGCCAACATTTGTTCAGTTGCCACAAACGAAAAAAGTGAAAAAGCAGTGACTAGCAACACCGCCAAACCTACAATAAACTGACTGCTTGTAACGTAACTCATCGGAGGCGGTAGAGGCGGTTGTCACAGCGACCAATTAAAAACGGCCTTTTTTGACAGCTAAATGGTCTTGTTTCTGCACTGTCCTCTCCTAGGAGTGTACACACGACAACGGGCTCGGTTGTTAAACTATTGCTTGCAAGTCATAACTAAGGCTTGCTTCATTTAGAATTGGAACAAACTTTTGCTAATATTGTGGCGCTCCTGGTGGACGGATTTGGAAGTTCTTGGCGCCCACGTGTCGGAAATTTTGTCAGCTTCACGTATGTATTTTTGACATTCCCCAAATCGTTTTTGAAAACAATCAACATGGAAGCCGAAAGAAGGGAACAAATTGTGCACAGTTATTTGGAAAATCCATTGTGGTCTGCATCTAGGCTAGCTAAACAGCTGAAATTGCCCAGAAATACCGTATGGCGCGTTATCAAACGGTATAAGAAAACATTGACGACGATTCGGAAGCCTCAAGCCAATCGTCGTAGTGGAACTGTCGAATGGAAACTGCGTGGTAAGATTTTGAAGACGATTAAGAGGAATCCCAATCTGTCGGACCGTGATTTGGCCAGAAAATTCGGTGCTGCCCATAGTACCGTGAGGAGAACTCGACTTCGGGAAGGAATCAAGACGTATCGAGCTTGCAAACAGCCAAATCGGACCATAAAACAGAATAATGTGGCCAAAATCCGTGCTCGGAAGCTATACGACCAGGTGCTGACCAAGTTCGACGGGTGTCTTCTGATGGACGACGAAACCTATGTCAAGGCTGACTTCGGGCAAATCCCAGGTCAAAAATTTTACTTGGCAACGGCTCGGGGGGATGTTCCAGCCAAATTTAAAATTGTTTTTGCCGACACTACCACTACATAGTTTAGGTGTTCCTATGAACTATGATTATGCAGCTTTCTATCATATACATCACTATATATTAGAAATAGCTGCCGGGTGGCGACGCCTTAAGTTGCAGCAAAGACCGCGAATCTTAACCAAATATTCATAATCAGCTAGCACGTGTAATGCTATAATCCTAGAGATGTTTCTGACAACCGGGAACGTTTCCACTGACTACTAGATTGCACCATGACCTTAAATTCCACTACTGACCTGCTAAAGCAATGCTCACATAGCAACCATTTTTGGCATTTTGATGCTGCTCTTTAAAGCTATAAACAAACACCAACCAACTACACTCGGTGATTGAAATGTGAATTCGGCCAGCTGCATCTCCGGACCAGACTCGATCGAAAAAATTAACACCACCAAAATACCTTAATTTACCGAAACCCACAAACGCACCCAGACTCTCTCTCTCTCTTGGAATTACGGTAAATTCGCTAGCACCTACTCCACCCTTCCCTTCCCGGCTCCGGCCGAATCTACCCGAAAAACAGCAACAGCACATCCCAAAGGGCACTTGTACACCTCGCTCCGTTCATCTCTTTTTTCACAGGTCATTTTGCCCATTGCCTGGAGCGCTTCGGGCTACTGAACCTAACCTTTCTAACCTGCTACCATCATCACTGGGCCCGACCGCAAACCCAGACCAGACACCACTACTGTGCCTAGGTACTGCGAAGGCTCCGAGTGAACCGAGTAGAGAAAATAATGATAGAGGGCCTTTTTTTCGACCCGTCCCCACTCCTTCCCCGCGCACCGACTTTCATTTAGCCACACTTGACGCTGCTGCCTCGGAAAGAACATCAATTTGCGCGCTTTAGAAATAAGTAGCAACTCAGAGTTGTATTGTGTGGCAACCGCCGCCGCCACCGCCACCGTCGCTGCCACCTGCGTCAGGCCTTGTCTGGATGGAGGAAGAGGAATACTCGAGCATAATTTTGTTTGATGGAAATTATCTCAATTTGAATAATGGACACGGGCTCGCTTGGAGTGTAATGAGTGTTTGATATATTTTGCGCTTTCTGTGTGTTTTTTTTTCGGCAGTAGCTAGTAGCCCTTCCCTTCGGTGGAGAAATTCTAAGAAAGGCAAAGGGCGACTGGTTTGTGTGTATGTGTGAAAGAGCAGGGCGGCATAATTACGAGTAGCAGTAATTAAAGTTTAATTATTTCGAGCCGAGTAATTGTAAAGTTTGGAATTAATTTGAGAGAGGATCTGTTTTCCGAGAGCCTCTGAGAGATCATTAATCATCGGTCGGTAAAGCTGAGTTGGTTGGGGAGAGCAAAGGGCACTGCTGTCAAAAATGTTAGAACCTACCGAGTAGGATTATGGCAAGTTTTCTGAGATGTTGGAGATGGAAAGGGCGCTGGCAAAACAAATGTAGTGAACCGGATTCCGATTATATTCAAATTTATTCCTCAGTTGGCTCAGTGAGCTTTCGGATGGAAAACACGAGACCTGGATCCGAAGGAATTGAGACAGGCGTTGGCCTGGCCAGCGATGATGAGCTTACAGAAATACGGGTCATAATTAATGAAGGTCTAGCTTACTAGTTTCACTGTCGGAGTGGCGACGGCAACTGGTTGGATTATTAATGATGTCATCAAGATGTCTCTCCTTCGTTGCCCTTGATTAAAGCTTCGAGGAAGTCCAGCAAACCATGGCAGTGATGGTCTTAATTTTGCAATCTTCGCAGAATGTGCTTTTCGGGATATCTCCAAACACGTCCATCACGAACCGACCGACACAATTCTATACCGTCTCATTTTAATGTTCTCAAATTGCACCACTTAAAACTCACAAAGTCCCTCGCATTTTTTTTTCATGTGTACGTCGCCCTGCCCGGCTCGAGAACAAAAACCCTGAGTATGTTGCCTGATTATAGGCTTGCATTCCCCCGCAAGAGCAGCGATTCGTTCCAGCTGATTCGAAACCGCAGCGCGCGCGCGGTGAAAACACGGCCCCTCCTATCCTCTAAATGAAGCCAAATGTTGGGTTTATGGTTCATTATCGAAAAATTATTATGATTAGGTATGAATTTTCGAGTGTGTGTGTATTTGTATGCACGCGTGTAAGGGCACTTCGTTCCCATTCCCAAGAAATCAATCCTCTCGCGCCGGCCTCCCGCTCACCATTCGAGATGAATGCAGCTATTCGGTCGTGAGTTGAGAGGGGGGGGGGATCATGACTGCAACCGAAACCAGACCGAAAGGAATGGGTCGAAGTTCGACACTGTCTGCACCCACCTTTTGAGCTCGGATTGGTTGGGTTGTCGGTCCGTTGGGCATAAATAGGAGATCATTATCGTGATTATAACGTTTCCCTTTCATAGTTATTTTTTTTTCTCTCCATCGGTGCTCTCCAATGCTCGAAGGTGCTTAGAGATTCAAACTCAGGAGGTCACGGAGGGAGTCAAGCGAGCGACGACGACGACGACGACTTTGCATACATTTAAAGGCTTTTCAATGAGAGCCAGGAGAAGGGTCGAAATTATAACCCCAAGCAGAATAAGGGTCACATTTGTATCGAACAAAGTTTCAAAATCTTCCGCAATGGGGTGGGGCTTTTGATATGCTACCGTTTCGCTTGCTCCGGAGTCATGCTGGAAAATTTATGCGCCAAGGTCTACAAGTGGCGCATAAAACACCCGGGCTTAGATAATTGCGGACCACAACCGAAGTCATCGTCGTCGTCGTCGTCCAAGGTTGGCCCTGATGATGGGCGCTTGTTTGTCGCTGCTGTGCTCTCTGCTTTTGATGGTCACTGAATTGAGTTGCGGTGGGAGTCGAGAAGCTGATTTGAATATCACTCCGGCTGTTTAAAGGTGCTAGATAACAAAGGGTTGGGCCCGAACGGCTTCGTTAGAGAACTGGAAAATAATAAATTGTAGAACTAATTACCGAAAATGAGCAGATCGAAGCGTTTGGCTTAAGATAGTTCTCGTGGTAGGCTGAAGTGGAAATACAATAGCAATACGCCGGTGGTTGAGATTTATCTGACCTGATTTATCACGGCTAATGTTTTTCTTACGTTAAATTCCGTAATTATTACCTAAACAATAAATTAAGACCCAGTTCCAGTAGACTGGATGCGAGGGGCTTTGATGGCTCGGTACGATAGCTGCTGGAGTGGATAGGACTAGGGAAATGAGCACAAAAAAATATAATTGATGCAAACTCTTGTGATAATCGTTAGGCTGGGTGTTGCCTTCTTTTTGCTAGTCTAAATTAAAAAAGACAGACGTTGAAAAATTTTTAGATTACCAACAAGAAACTATAAGGTTAATTTGAACATGTAAATTGAAGACCTTGTAGTCTGGCTTTGAAACTTTGCGTGTTGCCGCTCCATGTACTTTGAAAAAATTAAGTGAAATTGAGACTTTTTTTTTGCATCATGAGAATACGGGTTGAAGTTAAAGTGTTTGTAACTAGCTGAACCCGGTGCGAGCCTTGCAATGCATGCAACTAAATGAATTTTAAATTAACAGAACTGGCGCGTTTATGTTTTTTTCTGGAAGAATTTGGTTGAAATATTTTCGTTTTAACCAGATTCTTTCAGGCCTTACAGAGGAAAGGCGTTCTGTACCACCTAAGAAAAAAAGCCTGCCTAAAAACCCCCACATGCCAAATTTGATTCCATTTGCTTGATTAGTACCCGAGCTCTGCAGAAAATTGTGTTTCATTTGTATGGAAATCCTCCCCTTACAGGCGAGGAAGGAGCTTCGAACCATCATAAGAACCTTCTCCGGGCTCAACAACCCCTCGATATAAGTTTTCATAACAGTAGGTATGATTCTCATGTTTGGTTGACATTTGTGTCTAATTTGCATGAGAGCCCACCCCTTCCAGAGAGAGGAGGGATCTCAAACCTCCATAGAAACATTTCTTGGTTCCGAAAACTCCCAAATACCAAATTTGGTTCCATTTGCTTGGTTAGTTCTCGAATTATGCAGAAATTTGTGTTTCATTGGTGTGGAAGCACCTCTTCCAGATGCGAGAGGGGCCTTGAACCATCAAAAGAACCTTCCCCGAACCAAAAATCCCTGCAAAAAAATATTCATACCAGTTGGGAAGATTCTCATGTTTGGCTCAAATTTGTGTTTCATTTGTATGAGAGCCCCCCCCCCCCCTTCAATTTATTTTTTGTATGGATCGTCACGTTTTCCCAACACCCCCCCCCCTTCCTCCTCACTACGTGAAATAATAAATGGACCCTCCCTAAAGGCATTATCAAAAGACAAGCCAATATCCGATCCTGCCCGCTACATAGCCAATTTCCGTCCAACACTAATGGAGCCACCAGCTTAGTTTTGGGGCTGCTCAAGGATAACCCCAACCAGCCCTCTCGAAGATCATGGTTGTCACCTTGTCGTAGGTGAGAGGGCTAATCTCATGCAAAAGGCCGCATGGGAGACCAAGAACATGATCAGTAGTGATAGTATCACAATCTGCTTTCTTTATAATGCCCCGTCGTAGTACGTTTATTTCAAGGCACTGAAAGAGGTGTGATACTGGCGGATTTAGCAGCAATGCATTCTTAGACAAAGCTAGTGACAACCTACAAATTACCTGATTTTATAAATATAAGGAAACGACTAAAAGTGCAGTTTTCATTTGCATGAGAATTGTTTCATTGTTGTCTATTATCTAATTGTCATCGATTAGACGTCAAATACAGTTGTACAGTTGGCATCATTAATAATCCTATTGGTTGCTTAATTATCGAAAAGGATGAGTGTTTTGGTCATGATATTGTGAGTAACTCATAATGGGTCTGATATTCCAGGTGCAGAACATTCAAATATATACTATAATTTGAATGTGCCTTCTATACGACAGCCGTGATCAGAGCACTAACTCTAACAACATGTTATTTAGCTATGGATTCGAACTTTCGAACTGAACAAGGGTTATTGTAAAGTGTTACTCAGGACAGATGCTGAAAAAGAATTAAGGGCTAAGGTTTTTGTTAAAAAAGTAAAACGCGAAGGGTCCGCTAAGGCCATAGAATAATTCTCCTCTTTATCGGTTAGTTTTGCTTTTAAAGTTTCTTGAATTAAAGTCATCCCTTTTGTCGGTTAAAGAAAAGGATTCATCTGAGAATTTAAATTTCATTCTTCGTTTTTATTTTTCCAACTATTGAAACCCCCACAGATCCAACTTAAGAGAGAAAGAGAAAGAGAGAGAGAGAGAAAGAGAGAAAGAGAGAGAGAGAGAGAGAAAGAGAGAAAAAAAAGAGAGAGAGAGAGTGGAAGAGAAAATCTCCGTATAATTGTATTATTAGACTATTTTATAACAACAAGTAAATGTTTTATGATGTAAAATTTAAATTTCAATCTAAATTTCAGTGAGCGAGATAAGGCACTATAACCTTGGCAATTATTGCCAGGCTTTTGATCCAATTGCCAAAAGTTCACCCATAGGCAAAAGGAGCATAAACTAATCTCTCGAGCATCTATGCTCTAAACGATAAAGTACAAATTATCACACTGCTTAACTCTACATGGAAGCGTTTTGCACGGGAGGTCCACGCTTTTTCCTTCCCTTGGTTCAGAGTAGTAGAGCGATTCTAGATCTCTCTGGAATTGCTTTTTTCTTGGAATCCTCTCAGCGGCACATACTAAATTATGTGTTCAAGAAACCATCATTTTCCATGATGCTTCCAAGAATTGACGGCATTAGTGTTAGATTAGATTCGAGAGAAAATTTCCAAACCGAAAAAAATCTGGACCGGCCCTAGTCAAATTTTTACTTTCAACCACAACAGAATTGGCAAGAAATTCCCTGACAAACAGCCAGACAACCCTAACACTACTATTTCATGGAATTTTCTCAAACATCAAAGACCAATTTTTTTTTGTAAATTCAAAAGGAAGTCCTTTATACACGGAGAAAAATCCGTGAACTGCAGTCATGAATTCGAGAACAAGCAAAAATACACCGTGAACTGAATCACGGTGTCACAACTAGTTCACGTTTTTGGGTAAAAATCATGAAAACCTGAACGGTCCGTTTTCATTTTCGTGAACGCTTTTGTTTCTGTGTACTTGTGTACCACGCAGTGATGTCCATATCCTCAGTGTGATAGAGAGAGATTTCATTTTCTCCACACACTCTTTCTACTTCAACGAGAGCTCTTCTCTCTTGTTTATATGCACCCTTGTGTTTGCATGCGGGTAGCGCATGTGAGTGTAAAATAATGGCTTTTATTCACACTACAATCGATCACCCTGTAGTGAGAAGAAGAGCTCTCAAATTCACAGAAGCGAATGCAGATAAATTCCCTGCCGCGTTCGCTCCAGTAGCTCACTGGCGTGGGCTCTTCTGCTAATATTCATCAATGATTGCAAATTCGCTTTGACGCTTCGTAACAAAAGATGAAAGAATATTGTTTTTTCCCGCATCCTTTTTCGGACATATTCTCCAACTCCGACGACGTTTTCAATTTAAATCGCACTAACGAATCACAGAAAGAGCACTGGCGCGTCTTCGCACAAGTGTACGCGACAGTGATCGCAGGCGAGAGCATGTGGGCAAAGACAGATGAGAGCACGTGAGAGCGGTCGTTTAAAAGAGAGAGAGAGAAAGTGATTCACTCACTCCAAGCAATCCCATCGCAGGCGCACACTTTCAGTCAGTCTATTTATAAAAGAGCAGTGAGTTATGGTTGTATCCTATGTTGTCAAATACAAAACTCTCTGCTTCACCAATAGCCACTGTAAGGCATCTTACAAAAAAGAGGAGGAAGTGAACCTGGTACATCTCAAGATCAAACGCATTATCTTATTCTCCAAATGCGGTAATCTCGAATTTTTGTTTTTGATTAGCTAAAAACAAAATGGAAGGGCAAAATTCAATATGAGGAGAGATAATTGATTTCTACAATTGTATTTTACAAGTAATAATTAAATCAATTTTCAATCGGCAGAGATTACCGTACTTCTTGGCAATTGTCTTGATCACATCGTCAATGTGAGAAAGAAATTTTAATCTACCATCAATAATCACGATAAGATATTTAATCTCACGAACGCGATCAATTGATACATTATCGATTTCAACAGAGGCGTCTTCAATAACTCCATTCCGCGTAATTACCACGAATTAAGTTTTACTTATGTTCAATTTTACTGTATGCACTTCAACCACCTACTTGGAGAACGTAAATCAAGGCTCTTAGCTGCAACGAACACACGGTATCATCAGCAAAAGGATTAATATCACAAAATCGCAAGACTTGTTGCATGGCATTAATATATATAATGAATAAAATGGACCCTAATACACTCCCTTGCGGTACACCAAGGCTGTTCTACACAGGGCTTGAAACAGAATCATTAAAAACAGACCGATGAGTTCTGTCAGACAAATAGCTTTCGAATCATCTGTATGCAGAATCCGAAAATCCGAAGCGCTTGATTGTTTCTAAGAAATCGCTTCAAACGCGCGTTTCAGGTCCAAAAAAACAACAACAATCATAATAATAATAGACAAGTTATTAACGAAAGAGAAAGTCGATGAAGAGAATCTCTCAATGTTATTTAGGACCTAATACGTTGTGCGGCTTAATATCTTTACGCTCTACGTTTTCTTGCCATTTGGCTAACACTAAATTTAACGCTCTTTCACAAGAATGTACTTGGTGATATCCCGATTGTTCCGGCGCAATCAAATTATAACTATTTAAATACGTTAATAGCTGGCCTTTAACAACAAGTTCTTATTTTTTCTGAAGTGTGCATCATGTTAATAGGACGAAACTCTTCCGCTTTAATCGTTCAAGCAACTGTTTGAATGGGAATGACTGAAGATTCTTTCCAAAATTGTGGCTCGTGCCCAGTTTGCAGCGATTCATTAATTAGGTTCAGCAGGTTGTTTCCGATGACATTAAAGCCATCCTGTACTACTCTTGCATTAAAGTTATCTACTCCAGCCGTTTCGTTCAAAGAAAAGCATATCGATTTAAGATCTTCTAACTTTATTCGGTGAAATCATTCAAAAGTACAGTTACCATTATCAACTATCAATTGATATTTGTGAAAGTGTATGAAGAAAAGGCAACAAGCTACCTGTGATAAGAAACTAGGTTCAAAATACCAACAAATAAGAAACAGAACTCACAAAATGAATCGAAACAGTACAACGAAACAACTGCATTCAGCAGATTGGCAGATCAAAATTCAAACAAGCAAATTAAAAACAAATATTAAACATTTTCAACTCCCATCAAAACACGACCATCGGTTCCTCAATCCACCTCTAGCAAATCGCAATGACTTGGCACCTTCCTGGAACCCCTTCTCCCCATGCATTCGGTCATCATAGAGACGTAAGATTTTCCCTCCAAATACCCATTCCGATCGGCACCGGCAGCAAATTGGACTAATATTCATCCTCCATTGATTGCTTCCAGAAATCGCCGGTTCGGTGATTTACATGTGAATAATTTCGAAATATTCTTGCCAAACCATCCCGTTGCAAACCCGTTGCGAATCGATTCAGCGCCCAAAACTCGCTGGCTTTCTTCGCCCTGGGACCGTCTGACTCGTAATTAATCTTGTTTAAACGGTACGTCAAGGAAAAATCAACCACATTTTCTGCGCCCTTCTCCCGCCCTTCTCCCTCCCTTGGAGAAGATTTGATTAGCGCGCTGGAATGGCCCGCCACCGGTGGTGGTCATTCTCATTCCAATCAGCAATCTTTCACACCAAATCGATTTCCAAACTATATTTATCTAATTTGCTTCAATTTTCTTCTCGTTACAGGTAAATCCCACCCCATCCGTATGCGTCATCATGTCAGAAGCAGATTTGAAGCAGCGTAAGTCCGTGCAATCTAATTAACACTCCTCTCTCGGGCAGGTTCGAGTCTGACTTTGAAATTTCCACAACACTTATGAAGGAGAATTTGAAAACAAAACGATAAACCCAAAACTGCTCGTGCCTGCCCTTGATTGCATTTATTTAATTGGATTTCTGCTGTTTGATGCTGTTGGAGAATGCTGGCAGTACCGCTCCTTTTTTTCCCCCGCGCTCACTTGATGCCCAGTGGATGTGCGAGAATGGCGAAGGGCACGGGCGAAGTTGTCTTCTTACGCTTCGACACGTGGGGGGGAAGTGAATGGTCAGCAAGATTTTCCAATCAAGTGGATTATCATGTGTGAAAATTACTGAAGTACAGCTAAGACTGTTGCATTTTTAGGCAACCGTTCGATGGGAAAATTGGGCAATTAAGGGCATGGTGGCCAATGAAGGGAGTTTTGTGGGGTTTTCAATTGAGATGTGAGGAAGGTATTTGCTGAAAAAAATGTACATAGATAATAAAGTTAAACGGCTGAGAGGATATTGGGGGTTCAAAGGTTCAGTCGTTGGATGAAGGGCCAGTCAACAAGACTTTCCTGGAATTTTTTTTGGTTGGCTTGGTTCGATCCTCAGACCGCTCTATGAATGTTTAAATCATAGAGTTGTTCCTGCATCGATCAGTCAACGGTTCAAGTTGATGTTAGTGAAGCTCAGAATTCGTCATTTTTTCGATAATCACTGAAATTTAAAGCCACTGAGGTCAATTTCCACTTAATTTTATCAGAAGTGGAGGTTCTTCAAAATTTGCTAAATCTTATTTTTATTGACAAGCTGTTAAAATTTCAAATCCGATAAATGTTGATGACTTCTAAGCTAGCCAGTACCGAGAAAATTGATTCAATTTTGAGTGACTCAACGTTTTAAAAAAATCACAAGAGTTTTGATCAATTTTGAGCTACATTATGCGACCGTGTTTGCTTGATTACTTCATAAAACTGCCCTTCAAAATGCCATCCTGTGCGCCATGGCTTCTCTTATGTATTCTGGAGTTTGGTTTGTTACTCTCCGTAATAAAGATCCTTAACATATAAAGCATTATTGAGTTACTTCATATACTGATATCTCTTGTGAATCCGTAGTGAAAATGGTTATCAATCAATTTTGAATAGTGACAAAACAGATTATCGCAGCCAAGGAAGCAGAGCGATTTTCAGTTCCATGTTCCGAGTTTCCAATCGTAGTCCTTATTTCGTCGCCTAGGTCTTTGCCGATTGTTCCGGTCCGTATTAACTTCTGTATTATTTGTAACATTGAATTTTTTTGAGGGCGCGTTGTTGGGCCTGTTTAGAGTCCCACTCTGGAATGAGGACGATGATCGGCCGCTCCTAACATTGAGATAAGACGCTCAGATAGAATGCTCCCTTTGAAGAGGGCAGCCTCCTTCCCTGTCAGCATATGATCAAGGTTCCACCGGGGTTGGTTACCCGATCTTTCCAATGCCCCAGTTGGCACCACGGGGATGTAGGGACAGGAGTTACAAAAGGCTAAGGATCGCAGAAGGATCTATTTTATAACTACAGGTAAGCGAAGTACCAATGGTATGCTTTTTTAAGTCATTTACCAATCAGCAAGGTGGATTGATCAAGTAGAAGGCGACCTGCAGACTCTTCGCAGACAGCGAGGATGGCTAGGTACCCAAGCAACACAGCTTGGGGGTGATTCAAAAATGACGTCCACTCTTTAGGGGGGGGAGGGGGGTATCAAATTTGTGACAATATGTGACAGGGGGGGGGAGGGGGGTTACAAAAATGTGACATCCAACAATTTTGCATTTGGTAATCTAAATTTATCAGCGTTAGCACGAAAACAAAGGCGTCAAAAAGTTTGAGTGTAAATGAAAATACAAATTTAACTTAGTTGTGTTAGTGCAAATAATTATTTACTGTTGGCATACATGTTCTTATCGTCAATCAGCACGAACCGCACGAGCTGTGCTTCATTCTGAATCTTCGTCGAAGTTTGATTTTGTTGAAAATCCTATTGTGTTCATTTTTGGTTGCGTTGAATTTTGATTTGATTCAAACGCTGGTCGATGCATTTTGTCGTGCATAGCCACTGCGCAATTAACAAGCCAACCGTGGTGTGTGAATACTGGCGAGATATAAAAAACGAATCCTATTGTGAAGAACTTTTCAAATCGAAAATTAGCACCTTAAAAACGGAATCTTCGAAACCGAAAGAAACACTGAAGGATTTAGGAATTGTTAAAAAATGTTCCAAAAATACCACCGGATGAAGGAACTCCAGCCTTTCAGTTCTTCACAAGCTCCTCCGGATTCGGACAAAAAAGTTCCCTCTTATTTTGCATGTCCTAAATAGGATGCAATTTCCAAAGAATTGGAGCCTGCTGATTAGAGAGCGAAATGACATGCTTTCGGGTATACAGAAAAGACGCTGTCTGACCTGATCAACCGCAATAATGCGCTAAATATGGCCCTAGAGAAGAAGAAATCAAATCAGCAACGTCAAAAGACAAGCAGATTGAACCGAAAGAAGATTCTTGAGGAAGAATTTGAAACAAACGCTCATCTTACCAAGCGTCTCAAGATGCGGCCTGATAAAGGACGACCTCCGATAGAGAGTAACCAAGCATATAGATTGTTCCAGAACGTATAAGCACACTGTCAAAATAACAAACAAGTCATGTTTATTTTTAGTTTTAATAAGTTTATTTGTGTTTTATACGATATTTTACTCTCGTTGAATCAAAATATTTAATCATAGTCAAGACTCCTAACTTTTCATCGAACATGACCCATTAGCTTCTACACAGTGGTACTTCTCACCAAAAAGTCTCGATTGGCCGTGCCTCCAGGCAGTTCGGCGGATTCATGTCTTTCGGCACGAAACATAAATTTTGACATTTGTACCATTCTAAAGTGTCCTTTGCGTAATGACATGACGCCAAATCAGGCCAAAATCGCTTCTGGAGACATTCCTTAACGTATTTCTGAGTGATCATCGTCTCTGTTGCGATGTACGGACTAGATGTTTTATCACACTCACATATTGCCTGCCAAACCATAACCTTCTTACCGAATTTTTCGGTAAAAATGGCCTTCTCCGTTTTGGGGATGTCTTTGTCTTCGCTTACAGTATAGAATTGTGGTCCGGGAAGCGTTTTTTAATCTAGTTTCACATACGTTTCATCGTCCATTATTATACACCCAGAATTTCTACACAATAACGAATAGTAGAGTTTGCGGGCCCGTGGTTTCACGGACGCGGCCTGTTTTGGGTTCCTTTTGGGTTTTTTCTGCTTTCGGTATGTTTTTTATCCCAAGTCTATCTTTGCGTCTTTCGCTTTACGTTACTCGACGAGGTCTCTAGTTTTTTCGCAATACCCAAACGGAAACGGAAGTCGCTGGTTTTCGCTTGTAGGCATCCCTAGGACCGGATTTCCGACCACTCTTCGGCACATCTTCATATGTACACTGTTCTCTATATTTTCTAATCGCAGATCGTACCGCTCCGACGCTTACACCCTCTTCCTTGGCCAATTTTTTCAAGGAGAGTCCGCTCACAGTGCACCATTTGTGCACGATACTTTTTCGGTGTTCCGGAGTAAGATCGCGCATTTTGATAGGTAACACAAAACTGAGAACTTTTTTGATGCTTTGTCATTCAGAAATGTGCAAACAAAAGGACGCAGCCAAAACCTGTTGAAATATTTTATTATATTCAAAATGACCGTTAAAATAAGGTGTGCATATACTTTCTGGAACAATGGTTAGTTGCTGAAGATGTTGGTCGATCTTGGTCAGCATGGAGCATCAGCTGGGCAGAGAGGTGACGTTGAGAATTTGGAGTAACATGAACATCTATAAAAGCAACAATAGCATTGTTAAAAATAAATACGTACGCGAACAAACTTTTCAGTTAGCATATTCTTTTTTGAAAGCAACACAAATTAAATTTATGAATTTTTTTACAAATTTGCTAACTGTGATTTAAAAAACTAATTCGAGAACTGATCGTCTTACGAAATTCTTGTGGTGGAAAGTGCTTTAAATTATCTCAGCAAGCTGACAAATTATGCAATTGCAAATTTTTTACACAAAAGTTTCTAGGGCTTAGGAAAATCGAAAAATAACTAGACCAAAATTGACCACAAAATTGAAATATTGATTTCTTGAAACCCATGTCAAGGTGGGAACATTTCTTGATCTCCAAAATTGTATGGTTCTAAAAATCAAATTTTGCAATTAAAAACAATTATTTCTGTTGGAATATATATGACTCCATTTCTTTTTCACTTTCTGATCAAATTCTTTTTCGGACTTATGAGTAATTTCAAGATTTTTCAAAACTTTTTTCTACGAGTCATGATGTTTTGCGCATCTTCTCTACAAGAAAAAATATATATATTTTCATATACTTTTCCATATCTCGAGAATGGATAAACATCCGATATCGATATATCAAAATTTTCAATCGCAAAAAGTTGGTTTTAATTTTTTCGCCATACAAACGGTGTTTTTCTGGGTGTTCCTAACAATTTCCCAGAACCGTGAAATAATGTTGTGTAAAATATCTTTCCAGACATTTTTTTCTATTGATTAGAACATTTCAAGCACTTCTTACAACTCAATTTATGTTTTACAAAGTTTGCACTGCAAACTTAAATTATTCACCTGAGCTGAAATGCGATCAGTCAATTGTGTTTAAACCAGATTTTGCCCGATTATGGGGTAACTTTTGCTCAAAAATCTGTTACTTATGCACAAAAGTGAGGAAAAAAACCGGTTTCTACATTAGACCCGGGGTTATCTCATAGATGTGTAATTGCATCTTAGAGTGTGGTTCATGAGTTATGAATTTTTAAAATAATAAATAAGAAAAACTAAAAATGTTATAAACTCAACTAAAACTCTCCATTTCTTAAATTTTATCCATTGTAATCTAGTTAGTTCGATGGTTGTGAAGATGTTAATGTAAACCACTTATACCGATGTGATCTAGAGAGAAAGCTACGAATCAGCATATTTTAATAAAGCTTTGTTTTTGGATCTTCAAAAACTATCGCACCTTTAATATTTGTCAAGAGTAATAAAAATAAACATTTCTAATAGGCCATTTCATTTCAGAATCAGGCCAGGGTTTTTTACTACTTTTCAACAAAGATTATTTAAATCTCAAAACTGGACATTTAAAAAAAACTACGTTTTTGCAGAAGAAAACATGTCATACGATAAGTTTTGTCCATCTGTTACGAATATCTTGATTTATCCCTGCCAGTTATTTCCATCAAAACGCACTTCACCTATCCGTGGACAGAAGAACTTTACACATTTAATTATGTAAATGATTCAATTTGAACTAAAATACACGTTATTATTGAAATCGACAAAACCAATATGCATATATTCTTTTTTTCAGAAGTGTGGATGTCACAGGGGGGGGGGGGGGGTAATCATATTTGTGACAAAGTGTGACAGAGGGGGGGGAGGGGGTTTAAAAACCTGAAATTTGATGGACGTCATTTTTGAATCACCCCTGTATTAAACAAGTTGAAAATACTGTTAAATGACCAAAACGGGTTATAAATTTGGGTTTATAATACTTTATTTCATACTTTAATACGACGCAAAAAGCGCAAAAAGTGAAGCCTTATACAACATAAAATGGAAAAAAAATATCCTCATACAAAAATATAAAAAATGGTCAAGCGTGGGATTTGAACTCTAGTCCTTGGCGTGATAGGTTTGTAGCTTCTTTGCTAAGCCAACTCAGATTGTTGAAAAGTAAACTCTGAGTATCTATGATATCCTTCCCGTTGGCAGTGAAACCACAATCTTCACCGTAATGAGAAATAAGAACACGTTTTGCAAAACATGGTTGGTGTAATGTAATTTCAACAGTATATAGAACTGCCCATAAAATCTTGTCCTGTTTATGTATTATAAATGTATGGAACCATGTATTGAAGAACAATTATAATGTATTAATCACTTGTAGCAGTGAAAAAAGTATTTTAGCTCGACCGTTTGTCAGAGTGAAATATAGAACTCGAGAGTTACAAACTGCTCCAAACTTGACATGTTTTGCAATACGTTTATAATGCATTTATAATACAAACAATTATGAATCATTTTGAAAAGATGTATTGTGTGTTACTTGGGTACAGCCATGAACCGATTACAATGGAGACAACTTGTGTGTCAGCAGAGTCAGCAAATTGATGATGATGATGACGATGATGATAGAACAGTGATGCAAACTAAACCGAACAAATGGTAAGATTGATCTTACCCTGTTAAATAAATTCTTCAGGATAATTTGACTTGAATACTTGTATTTGCTCTTCTCAGAAACAATTTGTCATTCGAAACAAGTTGTCATGTTGTCTAAGAAATGGCCTTTGAGTATCGAATTGAAGTGACCGCTGGTCTCTAAATTTTACTCTCACCTCTCCATCTAGAGCAACCCATCAGGAGCAGTAATTTTGCTCGGGCACTATTCATGTATCGTATTGCGCAAAATGCACAGATTTTCTCTCCAGATACCTCTCCAATCTTGTTCCAGAATAAAGTTATTGACAGAATCTCATTTTTGTTTGCAATCACCCTCGTTTCCAAACACATTCCAACGTCTGAATTGCTTTTTTAAACGCGCAAAAATCATTAAAAAAAACCTCCAATGTCAATGTTAGCATGGGTGCTAGCTTGTCAGTTTTTGGATGGTTTTGGTAAACGGTATACAATTCAAATGATGTCTTTCAAAGACATAAAAATTAAACTATCACTTGTTAACGTGAGCAAATTGATTAACTTAACCAATTCAAATTTGTCATCAATCATGGTTTCAATTTGATTTTTTTTTTTGACATATTTTTTCATATTTCTGTAAAGTATTTTCA
>JASCZW010017246.1:0-17372 GCA_034211315.2 Aedes japonicus | reverse complement strand
TTCACCCCACTTCGTTCAGCGAAAGAAGAACGTTCGTTCGATCCAGCGCTCCGTTATTTTGGAAGATTTATTCGAGTGCAATCGTTGGAAAAACTAGTTTTTCTTCTTAAAATATACTCACTTCAGTGAGTAAAGTAAAAGTGAGCTTTTTTCTAAGAAGGCAGTGTGGTTTTCCAGTGAAATAGAAAAATCAAACAGTGCTAGCTGGCGAATTATCTTCCCGCTTATTTTCGATTCACCTCTGCGTGGTGACGCTAACCAGCGATACACCACTACATCGCCAACGGTCAACCGACAGCGTTGAGCGAGTGCACCCGAAGGCGATCGCATCAGCGCACCGCTCCCCGCTCCCCGCATAGAAGTGCGACGTTCACGCATACGGTGCGTCAGCAGCAGCAGCAGCAGCAGCAACAGAACAGTAATTTAGTTAAGTTTTGTTTTTCCTGTCCCTCATCCCACTAGAGTTTAATTTGTGTGTTCTTTGTTTGTGTGTGTGTGTGTGTGATTTAAATTATCGGCAAATCGTGCATGTTGAAGAGGTTTCTTCGACATGGACGGTTTGACTGAAAAAGTGCCACCCGATGATGGGGAGGCACAAAAAATATTCAGACCGCGATCGTATCCGGTTGACTCGGTCGGTCCATGGGTTGTCTACTTTCAGCCCAAAATGAAACCTTTGAATGTATATCAAATCACTACAGATCTGACGAAGCGATTTTCAGCCGTGACAGAGATCACGAAAGTTAAATTTAATAAACTCCGTGTTGTCGTCTCTAACCTGAAGCAGGCTAATGAGATTGCTGCTTCCCAGCATTTTACACTCGAATATCGAGTTTATATTCCAGCTCGTGATGTGGAGATTGTAGGAGTGGTCACAGAGGCGAGTCTGTGCCCTGAAATTTTGAAGAAGCGAGCGGTTGGCCGATTCAAGAACCCTCTGCTTCCCCCAGTTCAGATACTGGAAGTGACAAAATTAGTGAAAATATCGCACAGCGAGGGTAAGAAAAAAGTTACCCCCACAGACTCGTTTCGGGTAACCTTTTCTGGCTCTGCCCTTCCTCAGTTCTTAGAACTGGATAAACTTCGGCTACCTGTGCGGTTGTTTGTACCCCGGGTAATGATTTGCCAAAACTGTCAGCAGATGGGGCATACGGCCTCCCATTGCGGCAATAAGGCACGCTGCTCAACTTGCGGGGAGAAACATGAGGCTGGTCCCTGTGCAGATAATACACTAAAATGTGTTTTCTGCAAGGGAACTCCTCCTCATGCTCTCTCGTCGTGCCCGGCGTATAAACAACGCGGGGAAAAAATTGGAACGTTCTCTGAAACAACGTTCAAGGCAATCTTTTGCAGAAATGGCTTAAGAAAGCTTCGCCACCCGATACCAATACAAATCCTTTCGCTCCTCTTTCAGATGACGAGTCTGATTCGGATTTGGTTGAGGAGGGGACATCTTTAGTTTTCCGGGAGGTGCTCCACGGAAGCGAAGACGCATTCGAGCTGTGAAAGCAGCTGAACAGAAGCCTCAAATCAACATGCCCAATACAAAGAGCAGAGAAAAGAAGGATAATCCGAATCCTCCTGGTTTTCGTAGTGCCAACTACACACAGGATTTCCCATCTCCCGGGGACATCTAAATCCCCTGATGCCCCGATTTCAAGAACAGAAGCCCCCCTTCATCTGGGCTGTTCTCGTTCGATGATATTGTGGAAGGTATTTTTAAATACCTCGAAATGTCTGACCCTCTTAAAAGCATTGTTATGGCAATGCTTCCCACTGTGAAAACTTTTTGAAGAAATTAACATTAAAGTGGCCCATCCTTGCAGCTATCATTTCCTTCGATGGATAATTTGCCAAAAGAGGTCGGGGATTTGATCACTGTTCTGCAGTGGAATTGTCGAAGTCTTATTCCTAAATTGGAATCATTCAAATTTTTAGCTCACAATATCGGTTGTGATGCATTTGCTCTTTGTGAAACATGGCTTTCAGCTGAAATCGATCTTCCGATTAACGATTTCAACATTATTCGGCTTGATCGTGAGGATTCACGTGGAGGAGGAGTACTTTGGGGATCAAAAAGTGCTACTCCTTCTATAGAGTGAATTTTCCTCCAATTCCAGGTATTGAAGTTGTCGCATGTCAGGCTGTTATTAAAAATAAAAGCCTTTGCATTGCTTCTGTGTACATTCCTCCTAGAGCACCAATTAACCGAAAACAACTTTCAGATATTTGTTCGGTTCTGCCTGCTCCGCGGTTGGTCATGGGAGATTTTAACTCTACGGTACAGGCTGGGGAGAACTGTACGATGACAACCGGTCTTCTTTGATATATGACCTCTGTGACAACTTCAATATGACAGTTCTCAACAATGGAGAAGTTACACGCTTGGCTGGTCCATCCTCACTTGGTAGTAGGTTAGACCTCACACTTTGCTCGAATTCATTATCGTTGGACTGCACGTGGAATGTGATCCAGGATCCCCACGGTAGTGATCATTTGCCTATAAAAATTTCGGTTGCCACCGGGCTCACTCCACCGGCATCCATCAACGCCACGTATGATCTAACTCGTAATATCGATTGGACAAGGTTCAAGACAGCAGTAGATGAAGCCTTATCAACGGTAGAAGGGCTTCCACCGCTGGAGGAATATAACTTCCTCTCCAACCTGATTTTGGAAAGCGCGCTTCAAGCTCAAACTCGACCAGTTCCAGGGACGTCATTTCGCAGGAAACCTCCTTCCCCATGGTGGGATCAGCAATGCACCGAGGTTTACCGCAAAAAGTCTGACGCGTTCAAAGTTTTTCGTAGACGTGGAACACCTGAGCACTTTGAAAGGTACACGGCTCTCGAACGAGAATTTAAGAGCCTCATCAAGGCCAAGAAACGCGGTTACTGGCGACAATTCGTGGACGGGTTATCGCGCGAAACGTCGATGAGTACCCTTTGGAATACGGCGCGAAGATTGCGTAACAGAATTACGAACAATGAGAACGAGGAGTACTCGGACCAATGGATCCTCAAGTTCGCGCGAAAAGTTTGTCCAGATTCTGTGCCAGCACAAATGTTTCCTCGCGAAACAACGAATTCGATAGATGAGATTAGCCAACCCTTTTCAATGGTAGAACTCTCTCTCGCACTCCTTTCGTGTGGCAATACGGCTCCAGGAGCTGACAGGATCAAGTTCAACTTGCTCAAGAACCTCCCAGACGTCGCGAAGAGGCGCATGTTGAACTTGTTTAATCAGTGTCTGGAACTCAACATTGTACCGGATGATTGGAGACGGGTGAGAGTTATTGCCATTCAAAAACCTGGTAAGCCCGCGTCCGACCACAACTCCTATCGACCCATCGCGATGTTATCTTGTATTCGAAAGTTGTTGGAGAAAATGATCCTTTTCCGTCTGGACAAATGGGTTGAGACGAACAACCTGCTTTCTGATACTCAATATGGTTTCCGTAGGGGTAAGGGAACGAACGACTGCCTCGCGTTGCTTTCCACAGATATTCAGTTAGCTTTTGCTAAAAAGAGCAAATGGCTTCTGTATTCTTGGATATCAAAGGGGCTTTTGATTCAGTATCTGTTGAAGTTCTCTCAGATAAACTCCATGCTTGTGGTTTTTCACCATTAATGAACAATTTCTTGTACAATTTGCTGTCAGAGAAACATATGAGCTTTTCTCATGGAAACTCTACAGCTTTTCGATTTAGCTACATGGGTCTCCCCAGGGATCATGTTTAAGCCCTCTTTTGTATAATTTTTATGTCAAAGACATTGACGGTTGTCTAGGTGACAACTGTACGTTGAGACAACTTGCAGATGACGGCGTAGTGTCTGTCACGGGACCCAATGGGGTCGATCTACAAGGACCCTTGCAGGATACCTTAGACAATTTGTCTACTTGGGCTCTAGAGCTAGGTATCGAATTCTCTACGGAGAAAAACTGAGTTGGTAGTTTTTTCTAAGAAGCATAACCCTGCACAACCGAAACTTCAAATTTTGGGTACACCAATAACTCATTCCATGTCATTTAAATATCTTGGGGTCTGGTTCGATTCAAAGTGCACCTGGAGATCTCACATTGAGTACCTGAAGCGAAAATGCCAGCAAAGGGTCAATTTTTTCTGCACAATTACCGGGACCTGGTGGGAGCGCATCCGCAAGATCTTCTAACGTTGTACCGGACAACGATTTTGTCGGTTGTGGAATACGGTAGTTTTTGTTTTCAGTCAGCGGCTCGGTCGCACATCATTAAACTGGAACGCATTCAGTATCGGTGTCTTCGTATCGCGTTAGGTTGCATGCACTCGACTCACACCATGAGTCTTGAAGTGCTGGCTGGCATGTTGCCACTCTCAGATCGGTTTACAGAGTTATCTCTCCGGCTCCTCACCAGGTGTGAAGTTATGAACCCCAGGTGATCGAAAATTTTGAGAAGCTCCTAGAGTTGAATCCTCAAACCCGCTTCATGAGCTTGTATCATTTGTACATAACACAGGATGTCAGCCCTTCGCTTAATATTCCCAATTGTGTTTGCTTCTCCGACTTCGGAAATTCGGTTCATTTTGATTTATCCATGAAACAGGAGCTTCGTGGAATCCCAGAGCATCATCGTCCTATGATTGCTCCGGTGATATTGCTGCAAAGTTTGGCCTAGTTGATTCCACTAAAACGTTTTTCACTGACGGGTCTTTGATAGAAGACTCCGCTGGCTTTGGTGTATACAATGAAAATTATAGCGTCGCTCGTAAACTTCAAGCACCTTGTTCTGTTTTTGTCGCGGAATTGGCAGCAATTTATTTTTCTTTAGAAACTGTTGCCTCTTTTACACCGGATCAATACTTCATTTTCACGGATAGTCTTAGTTCTATAGAGGCTATTCGCTCCTTGAAGGCCGGTAAAGCACACCTCCTATTTTCTTATGAAAATACGAGGTCTTCTAAGTGCTTTATCTTCACGTTCTTTATTATCACCTTTGTGTGGGTCCCTTCTCATTGTTCGATTCCTGACAATGAGAAAGCGGACTCGCTTGCAAGGGTGGGTGCTATGGAAGGCGATATTTATGATCGACAAATCGCCTTCAACGAATTCTTCTATATTTTTCGTCAGATATCACTCGATAGCTGGCAGTATAAATGGAGTAGAGGAGACTTGGGGCGATGGCTACATTCTATCACTCCAAAGGTGTCTAAGAAATGTTGGTTCAGGGGATTGGATGTGGGTCGAGACTTCATTCGTGTGATGTCTCGCCTCATGTCCAATCATTATTCTTTAAACGCTCATTTGTTCCGTGTTGGGCTGGGAGACAGCAATCTCTGTGAATGCGGACAAGGTTACCAGGACGCAGATCACGTTATTTGGTTTTGTGCTGAGCATCGTGGAGTCAGATCTGAGCTGTATGATTCCCTTCGGGCTCGAGGTAGACAACCCAATGTACCGATTCGAGACATTTTGGCTGCGCGCGATCTGGAGTTTATGAAACTCATTTATGTGTTTTTGACTAACATTAGCCTTAGATTGTAGATTGATTAACTTACTTGTTTAGGTTAAATTTGTGAGGAATGTGTGCGCCAGTGTGTGAGTGTGGTTGTGTGTGTGTGAGTGTGATTGTGTGTGTGTGAGTAAGTTATTATTTTTTTTTTTTTAAATTAAAAACGTTCAATTAAAAAATTGTAATTTGAAGTTCTAGATATAAGAAAACCATTGTTCCTTTGCTTTGTTCAAAATTTCCACCCCAATTTTCCCATCCTTAAAATTGTTATTCCTATTAACCTCGAGACGACCGCGAGTAATCGGTTCTATCCCCTTAACCTTAGTTCTAAGATAACTGATGTATATAAACATGAAAACTTGGCTCTGTAAAGTTGATTCGATTGAGCCTGTACAAATAAATGAATTCGTAAAAAAAAAAAGAGAACTATCAGGAAGAGGTAGCTTTTCAAACTAACGTCGTAGATTTGCATTTATTAAAATTACATGACAGAAATCGCCGATTGAAATAATCGTCTACAATGTAGATTAACCGTTATGTACTGTTGTCACTGAAAGTTTCCAGAATGACATGCTTGGCATTGCACTCACATAAATCGTTCATGTTTATCTTTCGCTTGAACGAGCAAAAACACAATCGTCTTTTCGGAGTGTTTATGTATCTCTAATACACTCTTATAAAACAATGCTACGAAAGAGCGTGTCAATCCATGATAGATATTGTTATACGATTTGCTCCAATCTTGAAGGATTTATCCATCTACCACACATATGTTAAAATTCATTGGACCATTCCTTGCCCTACAGGACCACCCACGTTTTCCAAGTTCGAAAAACAATGATTTTTTTCAATTGCTTGCATCTCTGAAACCAAATCTCTGATAATATCTATAACTAGAAATTAGAAGAAAAATTAGTATCTTCCATTTAATTCCAACTACCTTTGCTTATCTTCGACAGATACGCGTATTTCGTCTACAATGTGCAGACTTCTTCAGTGTCTCGTACTAATAACTCGACTTTCTTCTAATTTCTAGTTACAGGTACTCCACTAAACAGCTCAAACCCTCTAGGATTCAAAATATCTAAGAAAGATCTGTTGGATGCCTTCGAAGGAAATTGTTCAAGAAATCCAGAAAAAAAAACTAATTTTGGGTGTTGCTCAACATGCTTTTAAAACAAAAATCGAGTTTTCCGTCCTGTTCGTTTGAAAATTTCAATTCTATCCTGTTCCTCACACTTTTTTTACGTTAAATTTGCTAAATTCTGAGAGTAACTTGAATCATTCTGGATTTACAGCATTTTGAAATAAAAAATTCCTTCTTTATAAGTTTTTTTTTAGCCAATATGTACTTTGAAGACCGGCTACGTTAAACTTCGGACACTTTTCTTTCATTGTAGGTTTTGAATTATTCCACGGATCGCTGAAATGTTTGATTTGACTCAGTGAATACCATCAGATGGAATGATAAGAGCAGAGATACGGCTTAAAATGGTGCATTTCAGGTAATGGTAGATTGATTAACATCACGTAAGATCATTATTCGAAATGTCAATTCTATTTACGATTTGATTTTAAGAAGTGAGTGTGATCGATCAATCTCGCTCAGCTAAATTGAACTGAATGCATTAGTTAACTAATTCAGCAGGTAAAATATAGGAACTTGCCCATGGTTGGGTACAAGATGTTTAGGTTCTTGTTACATTCAGTAAAATGGCGTCGAATCAAGCGGAAGTGCACAAACGCATTTTATACGAACGGCAGCAAAATCCGAATTCATCGATACGCAATCTTGCCAAGAAACTAAAATTACCGAAAACACCGTGTTTTGTGTTTGCAAATCTATTGACCAGCACTTGACTGCAAATCAAAAGGTTGAAGGTGGAACAAATCGAAAAGTATACTCCCGAAAAATGGACAAGAAGGTGGTTGCCATTGTTGCGAAAAATCCAAATATTTTTGTGCGATATGTGGCTCGAAAAGTTGGGAATTCCAAATCATACGTACAAAAAGTGAAGCAGAGGCACGACTCTCCAGCTCTGTTTTGGCCTTTTGTCACTATGTGAAATCCATCCTGAATTGGTACAAGATAGAAGAGGTCAAATGCAAAAAACAGTCAATCCACCAAACTGTCCGAAATTTCGCTCAATAGAGAAGTACTGGGCTCTTGTGAAGCGTAAACTCTTTGGAACTATGAAGAAAGCAAATGGTACCGATGATTTCAAGAGAAGAATAAGAATCGTCACGGCAGGTGTATCTGAGTATACCGTACGGAATCTGATGGCGGGTGTACCACAGAAAGTTCATGAATTTTACAGAAAGAAGGATTAACATCTTAATCAACTGTTTCTAATGCAGATACAACTCTATTATTGATTGATGGTGTCCGAAATATAACGTAGACAGACTTTCTAACTAGAAAACAAGAAGAAAGATTAGTAATTTACATTTAATTCCAACTAGCTGTATTGCTTATCTTGGCAGATACGAGTATTTCGTCTACAATGTGCAGACTTCTTCAGTGCCGTGTACTAATACTCGACTAAAAGAAAACCTTCGCCACCTGCCGTATGCCATTATTTTTACCTACAGATTACATTTTACCTATCTTGAGTTAAATCCAAAAATTATACTTGAACCCAATTATTCTGTAGCAGCGGGTGCTCCACTGTTTTGTCCTGTGTACCCATTACCATGGTCTTTGTTTAGTAGATTTGTGTTCTGTTGTTTGTTTATTTCTAAGCTTTCTACGACGTCTTATTTCCAGGGTTTAGAGGTAGTCCGTAAGATTGTGATGTCATTTGTCGTTATGTCGTGATTCTCCATGAAAATGTGTTCTGCAACTGTCGATTTGAAGTTATGTGAAAGTTCTTCGTCATTCTGTTTGACGGCCTTAGTGAAATCCGTTAGATGATCTTTGAACCAAGTTGTCGAGGTTCTCTTTGTTTGACCTATATATATATATATATATATATATATATATATATATATATATATATATATATATATATATATATATATATATATATATATTTTTGCTGCAGTGTTTACACTTGATTTTATATTGCCCTGCTCTGCCTAATACATCCACTGAATCTTTGGTGGAGTTTGACAACAGTGCCCGAGCAGGAGACAACAACACATGAATACCTAGTTTTGGTCTTGATAACTGGCCTTAGTATTAAAGAGCTCAGATTAAGAGGTAAAATACCTCGTGTACCAAACAAAATACCTAAGAATTGCAAGTAAAATATCTCTCGAATAGCAAAATTTGTTATTTAGAATACCTGGGAATACCTTAGAGGTACTATTTTGGTATTGTCTTACCTCAATTTGGTATTCGCATAACATTGTGGGAACAATTTTATGGTATTATCCTCAGTTATTTTAACTCTTAATCTGAGCTCCTAATACCAAGGCCAGTTATCAAGTTATTCGCTCCTTCTCGGGTGTCAACTGATTGTGCCTACTAGAGAAAAACTACACTGATAGGCAAAATAAAGTGCCCACCTCTTCGTTTTTTCAAATTCTCTCATATACGTGGTTCAAATTAACGTAAACACAGTGTAGTTTTTTTTCTTATTTTATTTTTTTTATATTCTATATACAGTAGCGGACATAAAACATGCACCAAACTGTATGCAAAGCTTGTTTTGAAAGGTTCTCACTTATTTCTGTTATCTTGAGTGATGTTATCGTACTAATTGATTAATATTAATGTAGAGTTTAATTTAGGGTTATTACTTCGAACATTTATTAAATTCCTTTTAGAGTGTACCTGAAACTGTCAACAGCTATCAAAATTAAGCCGGACAAAAAAATTGCACCTACATAATTGATTGTTTGTTTTTCGTTTTCTTAAAGTTTTATAAGATAGTGTGCGTTGTGGTAATAATCACAATTAACAATGAAGAAAAAAACGTTGAGTAACGATGCACGTTGTGCCATTGTCAAAGCTAAACAGTCGGGGAAAATCGATCGTCAAATCGCTGCGGATTTCGGAGTCAGTCATACAACAGTTGGAAGAATTTATAAGCGGTTTTTGCAGACTAAATCGCTAGACAGGAAACCTGGCAGCGGCCGCCCCCGTAAATCAACGGAACGGCAGGATAGATCCATGATTCGGATCGTTAAGAACGATCCACGGAAGACTGCAACTGATGTCAACAAATACGCTACACAGCAATTGCACCTCAACTTGAGTTCCCGAACTATTCGACGCCGTCTATGTGACGCAAAACTTTTCGGCCGTCGACCAGCAAAAAAACCCTTATATCACCAAAGAACCGACAGGCTCGTTTAAGCTTTGCCAGACGATTTCAACATTGGTCGAAGTCGGACTGGGAGAAAGTTTTGTGGTCAGATGAAAGTAAATTCAATTTGTTTTCATCGGACGGCATCAGATACGTACGAAGGCCTAAAGGACAGCGATATAACCCGAGATACCAGGTTCCAACGGTGAAACATGGCGGTGGAAGTATCATGGTTTGGGGTAAACCTTCACAAATATTATTTTCATAATTGCTCTTTCATGTATTTATCATTTCAGGCTGCTTCAGTCGAAACGGCGTTGGTCCAATACGTCGTATTCAAGGAATTATGACCGCCCAGGTGTACAAAGAACTGCTGGAGAACACTATGCTTCCACATGCTACCACCCGTATGGCAAAAAGGTGGACTTTTCAACAAGATAATGATCCCAAGCACACTTCAAATCTGGTCAAATTATGGATGAAAAGGAATAAAGTGCCTATTTTAGAGTGGCCGTCGCAATCACCGGACCTCAATCCAATTGAGCATTTATGGGAAGAGCTCGAACGTCGAATTCGCGTACGTACGTACAAGAATACAGACGAACTAATGGCAGGACTGGAGCAAGAATGGTTCAAAATACCAATTGAACGTCTTATCGCTTTGGTTGATTCAATGCCAGATCGCTGTGCAGCAGTTATCGCATCAAATGGCTACGCAACTAAATATTAAACATATTTCTACTGTTTTTTGAAAAAAGTACTTAAATGAATTAAATAAATACAATCTGACTTGAATTTTGAATCCTGGTGCACTTTTTTTGACCACTCTCAATATGAATCAACTTACCTTCTTCAACTCCAACTCAATCACGGGTTTAAACTAGGTGCATATTGTTACCTAGATAAATTACTTTTGGTAACAGTAATCACCCCTCATAGGTCTTGTTGAGAATAAACCATTGGATTACTTATTTAATCATGTTTGAACACAAAACATATGCTTGGTGCAATTTTAATATCCGCTACTGTAAGTTTCACTTATGGAATACTGAAAAAAAGGAGTTTTACTTAAAAAATAAAAAATCAATTTGTGTTGAAAAAAAAACAGTGACAAAATAAAGTGCCCACTTCAAAAATCGATATGTTTTCGATAAGTTTCCATTGGACGACCCCTCGATTGTTTATGTTTTGATATTTTGACATGTTTTGAAGCAAACGGCTCGACCTGGTGCATTTGTATACGTGATCGCATTTGATTCAATTGAAAAAAATGGAGAACGCAGTGCTTTCGAAAGCAATTCCCTTGTGTATCCGAAAATTGGTCGTTCGTGATGTGCAAAACGGTGAATCGCTAAGAAGTACAGTATCAGTAAGGCAGCGGTTGGCAAAATTCTTCTGAAGCTTAAAACGTTTGGATCAGTGGTGGATCGCCCTGGCAGAGGCAGGAAGCGGAAAACGGATGCGAGAACGGACACCAAGATCATGCGCGAAGTCAAGAAGAACCCGAAGGTAACTGTCCGCGAGATCCAGGAAACCCTTCAGTTATCAGTTTCCGGTCGAACTATTCGTTGCCGTCTCATAGCACAGGGGTTGAATAGCAAACTTGCCCGGAAGCGCCCATTTATCAGCAAGGCAAACAAAGCCAAACGGCTTAAGTTTGCTAAGGAGCATGCTGATAAGCCCCTAGAGTTCTGGAAAACGGTTCCCTGGACGGACGAATCAAAATTCGAGCTGTTTAACCGAAAGCGGTGGGTTCGTGTTTGGTGCAGATCGGAAGGTGAGCTTCAGGAGCGCCACATCCAAGGCACGATGAAGCATGGAGGAGGAAATGTGATGGTCTGGGGGTGTTTATCGTGGGGTGGAGCGGGAAGCATTGTAAAAATCGACGGGATAATGACGGCAGATTCTTACATCAACATCCTGCGAGAAAATCTGGATGTTTAACTGATCCAGACGGGCCTTGAAGAGAAGTTCGTATTCTAGCAGGATAACGACCCGAAGCATACTGCCAAGAAGACCAAGTCTTTCTTCCGGTCTTGTCGGATCAAACCGTGTTACCAATAAAAATAACTATTTTTAAGCCCTGGAGCGCGCCTGGGTAGAGCTAGATCCACAGCACCTAAAGAACCTGGTCGAGAGCATGTCGAAGCGCCTACAGGAGGTCCTGAAGGTCAAAGGAGGACACATCAATTATTGAAATGCTTTTATTTAACTTTAATTTATGTTTTCTGTAGCCTAAATGAAGTGGGCACTATATTTGGTCACTGTTTTTTTTTTCAACACAAATTGAATTTTTTTTTCTTTAAGTAAAACTTCTTTTTTTCAGTATTCCATAAGTGAAACTTAGAAAGAATATAAAAAATATGATAATAAAAAAAATACGGTGTGTTTACTTTAATTTGAACCAAGTAAATGAGAGAAATTGAAAAAACTATGAGGTGGGCACTTTATTTTGCCTATCAGTGTAAGTCTAATCAAAATTCTCTAAGCCTTCGTTTTAGCTTTTGCTCAAGGTCTTCATTAAAGGGTACGGATGCGCGTTTCAGGGGTTCATGTGAATCGAGAAGGGTTGTTTGTGACTTCCTATGAAGGTTTCATCAACTATTCTTGTAATTTTTTCCACTCGAATGGTGTATTAAGTAATTTTGTTCAGTAAAACATATGTAATTAGCGTGCGAAAACTTCTTATTTTTCATAACGTTTAAATCACACCCGGTATAGAAAAGAGATACGTAGTTCTACGTTTAAAAAAAGTCTGTCATATATACTTTGAATAGTACTCAAAAGTACTTTGAATACTCAAAAGTTCATTCAATTTCATGGGTTATAGATAACTGACTAGACTATCAGATTGTTTCTATGTTGCCCTTTGTAGGTGAATATCTTCATCGTATGTAACTCAGCGTAATCTATCCTTGAATCCAAAGTAAGCTATATACATGCCGAAGTCTAACAATGGGGTGATTTCTTGTAGTGAATAATCATAATGCAATCTTAAGTTTATTTCGCTGAGTGTCTGAGATCCGTGTAACGTTTTCGTCAGCTTTAATATCATTTCCGGTGAAATCAACCCGTCTATTTTTTCAACTTGCGGCAGAGCTCGGAGGTGGATGAAAACAATAAAACGTCAAAGCAGATTGAGTATTCCATCTGCCGTTAATTGAAATCAACGAGTAAATTGGAATATATGGGTTAAACATGTCAAATGGGTCCAAAAGAAACTGAGCATGTGTAAATATAATGGATCTGATATGTAAAGGACTTTTAAAAAAAGGAATTTCTTACATACGGCTTTATTTATCTTATTTTTCGTCGATCACTGTCTAATAAAAATGAATTTCCAGCACTTGTGTCGTATTATTGACTTAAACAGGGTGCGTCCATTCTTTCTGGGGCAGTCTTTAGTACGAAGAAACCTAAGTTTCGTTTCTGTGCTTTTTTGTGATAATAGTTGAACAAATCAATGGATAAAATTTTCCGAACAGGACCCCAAATCCAGCAAAATAGAAGCCTGTTCAGCAATAGAACATATCATTAGAATAGGAATACAATTCGCAGAAACTTTCTTCCTTAAATTTCAGAAAGGAAGTTGTTTAAAAAGAAAGTTGCCGTTCCGACCATTGATGAACCAATTCGTTTTTGCGCAACTGAGGCTGATTCGTCAGGCCAGGGAAATCTGAACCCTACATACCGAACCCAGTATCGCATTGGCCGGGACCAACGGCTTTACTTCTTTTCCAAAGAAAGACGTGATAAGAGATACTTCGTCTCAGAAAATCACAACAACACAGACTGGAATGGTTTTTGTTACAGAACACACCCTAAGAAATTATGATTTTTACACGAAACGTAATTTTTGTTTGTAAAAAGTCGTAGAACGTAATATAAGATTTCGTGTAAAATTATGTCTTCTGAAACTGACACATACGTAATCCGACGAAATATGTGTTTGAGATTCAATTTATTTTCTCATCTCTTTCAGCTCCTTTCTTCATGCTATATGATGTTTTGCTATTGATTTTGAAATATCTAATCTTAATAAATGTTTAAAAATAAGTACAAAATAAGGCACTTAAACATTTAATACAACCATTTATGTTTATTGAAGTATTACGGTACCTTTTTGACAAAAAAAGCAAAGCATTTCTAAAAATGCAAAGACTTTCATTATTCGTCGTTTATTAAAACATAAAACCATCACAACTGAAGTGCAATTTTTTAAAAATCCGAGGTTTTGTGAATTAAGCTTCAGAAAGATTCTCTAATAGTCTTTCTAACAGTACCACGCAACGATTTTAGTTCTCGAAAAGAGTTCTTTATCTATTGGAAACTATGGAAACTATCATCAAACCGGATGAGGATTCACATTCCTTCGCAATGTTAAGTGATATCACTGGCGTTTTCTTCGACTACTTGTGATAAAAAGTTATTTAGTAAATCCCTTTGCTGTTTGAATTGTTGCAGAAGGTTTGCATTCCAAGCATTTCATTCAAGCAATGATTGCCTTTGTGCTGCTATTTGCGGTGTTTCATATTAGCATATTATTCCGAATTTTGCGACTACGAAATCATACCCGATTGTCGAACAGTTATTAAAAGTTTTTTAATGTTTTAATTAATGGTGCCTGAGATGCTCTTAAAAAGCAACGGATGATGAACGATATGAACTCCACGTGGCACTGAAATGCGCACTGGTTGTGCGTTTAAATATCGTGGCACTCCGACGTATTTCTAAAAAACGGTGGACAAACTTATTACGACGTGTTAAATCACATAAGATAAAAGTTTGAGTTAGTGGTGTGCATGACGCTTACACTAAAGTGTACGGCCGAATTACCCGAGCAGGAACGAATAACTTGAGAACTTGGCTTAGTAAAATAGTACCTCTCAGGTATTCCCAGGTATCCGAAATAACAAATTCTGTTATTCGAGAGATATTTTGCTTGTAATTCTTAGGTATTTTGCTTAGGTATTTTACCTCTTAATCTGAGCTCTTTAATACCTAGCCCTGTTATCGAGATCAATATTAGGTATTCATATATGAATACCTAATTTTGATCTCGATAACGGGCCTTGGTATTAAATGTTGTTGTCTTCAACTCGGGTACATCGTTAATTATGAGTACACCTTTGAGGTTCTGTATGAAAAAGACTATGACTTATTTTGAAAGCTGTTTAGTGTTAATGTGTTGCTTGCCTTGTAAACAAACGAAAACCTCCATTAAAAGTAAAAGTTTTACTTCAAGTGGAACAATGCGAGGTCTTACGGAAGAAAAGCGAACGTCGATTCCCTAGTAGCACACATGTTGCACCTAAGTTGAGAAAACATAAATGTGCCTTTGTTAGTCATAATCAAGTTGCAGCAACTAATTATGATCGTGGTGTGCCACTTGGGTTGTGACCAACTACTGCACAGAAAAGTGATTGTCGCTAAGAAAATTAGCAAAAAAGAAGGTGTTATGTCTGTGCGGTCCAAAATGCGATCAACCGGTTTGTTATACATAACACATTGAAGGACTTACACGGCCGTGGTAGAAAAACAGGTGCGTCAAACCCAAAGTTTTTGAAGGAAAGAAGGAAGTTTCCATCAGAGATTGCGCAAAAAAAGTGTGGAACGCCGATTGCAATGGTCCAACGCGTAAAGGAGCGAAATTCCATGAAGACGTACTGGAAACGAAAATGTCCGAAACGCAGCCAAATTCAGGCGTATTCCGTGAAAACTTGGACTCAGAAGCTGGGCGACGACGTTATGAGCAAAAATTACATGTGCATTATCATGGATGACTAGACGTACGTCAAATTGGACTACAGGGCACTCCCATGGGCACAGTTTTACACCGTGAAGCGTGGAACGGATGTCCCAATTTTTTTGAAACAAGGAGTTGGTTTGGCAAGCGGTATGAAATCGACACCTTTTTACACTACCGCAAATATGAACGCCGAAATGTACCGGAAGGAATGCCTGCAGAAACGATTTCTGCCACTAATCTGAAAACACAAATGTTCGACAATGTTTTGGCCTGATTTGACATCCTGTCACTATGCACGTGCCACCTTGGACTGGAATGAAGAGAACATGTCCAGTTTGTGGAAAAGGCGATGAATCCTCCGAATTGTCCGCAAATGAGGCCCATTGAGAAATCCCAAGTAGCACACTACAGTCATAATTAGTTGTAGTAACTTGATTATGACTAAGCAAGTCATATTTATGTAATCTCAACCGAATGGCAACAAGTGTGCTACCAGGGATATTGGGCTTTGATGTAAGGAAAGCTGCGTAAGGAAAGACGAGAGGAGCACATGACATCATCAAATTTAAAAAAAAGACTGGGTAAACGTAAGCAAAACCATCGACGGAACGGTTGTGCAAAACCTCATGAGTATCATCACGAAGAAGGTGCGCCCAGCTCTCGCAAATCTACGTTAAATTAAATGAATACTGATGTAATGTTTTTTTTATGGTCAATAAACAATGTAAATGAATTTGAGTTGCAAAACAAATAAAATATATTTACATACAGATATGTGTAGCTGTACTCATAATTAACGATACAGTCCTTAAGACTCAGATAAGGAGGTAAAGTATCTGAGGGTAATACCATAAAAATCTTCCCACAAAGTTACGCGAATACCAAATTGAGGTAAAAACAATTCCAGAATAAAATCTCTTAGGTATTCAAAATAACAAATTTTGTTATTCGAGGGATATTTTGCTTAACATTCTTAGGTATTATGCAGAGGTGTTTCACCTCTTAATCTGAACTCTTTAATACCTAGGCCTGTTATAAAGTTATATGTTCCTGCTCGGGTAGTCATGAAAATCGTATCATTCAGTCTTCCGTCTGTTTTTCGCATCTTTATTAACTTATCTTAAATGTTTACACACGTATTTCAGAATACATCCTTATGAACTCAACATTCAGTCCTTTTGAAACTTAAATCTAGAAATAATTACGGGTCATAACGATTACGTCACGCGTAAAATCCATTATTTTTAAGAGTGTATGTGTTTCGGTCTCTCAAATGGGCCTCAACAACAAATGAAATTTTTCTGATATAGATGGACTCTAATTTATCAACTTTTCTGTACGTATACTTGAATTGATAATGGAGGGGATTTTTATTAATTTTCGTACAGATTGGGCCAAATTGACTCAGATTTTCATGAAATTTTGTCCACGCCTAGTGTTTATGGATAAATGGTAAAAAAAGGTTAGGAATTTTCCATGATTAGAAACATAGTTTCCCGGCTTTCCCTTGTAATCTTCCACTGCCGTGAAAAAAAATGGGTTAGAATGTTAACAAATTATTTTTTTTTTGTGATTTTGAACAAATTTATGAATGGGAAAAATGTGTTCTTCAATGCTTCGATCTTCAGTAACTAATTTTTGAAATAAGTAATGTTTGGGAAAATCTAAAAGTTTCAATTGTGTCTTTCTTGGAAAACTGGAAACCCCGATTTTTCTCCATTTTTTTGTTCATGTATCCATGAACTCTATTTGTGGACAAAGTTTAAGAAACATGAGCCCAAACATGTAGAATATTAAAAAAAATATTCTCTTATCCCAAATCACAAAATTTTTGAAAATCAGTAGTTGCATAGAAAACACCGCCAAAGTCGATGTTTGTG
>JASCZW010017245.1:0-17383 GCA_034211315.2 Aedes japonicus | reverse complement strand
GCGCCGATTTCTTGTCGATTAACGATTAACTGTATTCGATGAAATTTGGACACACAAAATAGGTCACCAAAAATTTTCCTTCAGCCCGATTCTTTTCAAACTTCCTGGAATTAAAGTACTACTAAATGGTTAAGTTTTGACATCATTGGTTTATTGGACCTCTTCTCCCAAACCAAATGCCCGCACCTTTGCCTTGACCCCTTTCATCAAATATTGGGCAATGATAGACCGACTTGCTTACTTACTTTTAACCACACTGACTTTAGTTCAAGTTCATTTTCTATCAGTTTTGGAGTTTTAACGAGCTTTGCCTTCATGATTGCCAAAAATTTTTCAATTGGGCGAAGTTCCGGAGTGTTTGGAGGGTTGACGTCTTTTGGTACAAAAACTACATTATTATCTTTGTACCAGTCTAAGACGGGCCTGGCATAGTGGCAAGATCCCAAATCCGGCCAAAACAGTGTCGGGCCATCGTGAGATCTCAAGAAGGGCAGAAGTCGTTTTTGGAGGCATTCGTCCTTGTAGATTTGTCCGTTGACGGTCCCAGAGGTGATGAAGGGCTGACTCATTTTACCACATCCGCAGATCGCTTGCCAGACAAGGAATTTTTTGGCGTATTTCGACAGTTTCTTCTTCCGTACACTCTCCGGAACGGCCAACTTAGAGGTGGCGACGTAGTGTTCCTGTCCTGGCATTTGTTTGGTGTCGGCTTTATTGTAGGTCTCATCGTCCATCACAATGCAGAACGGTTTTGTGAGCCACTCCTCGTACTGTTTTCTTGCACGAGTTTTGGCCACCGAGTTCTATTTATCGCTCCGGTTCGGTGCCTTCTGGACCTTGTACACATGTAATCCAGAACGTTTCATTGTTTTCTGCACAAAACAAAGTGAAACTTTTGCCGCTTTCGCAACATCCCTGATCGAAATGTTGGGATAACGCTTAAATTGGTTCAATACCATCCTGGCCTTCTCCGGATTTGATGTGCCACGTTTTTTGCCACTACCATTTTCCGGTTGGTTGTCTTACGGTCCTTGAACGTTTTGATCACATGAGATACGGTTGAATGTGCGATTCCGAGCTGTTTCCGATCCATCGATGAGAAGCGTTTGGATTTTCGAAGTGAGTGCCCAAAATTTGTTGGCGCACTATTCCTTCATTCGAAGCCATCACTGAAATCACTCGACCGATTTTCACGAAACTCATTACACAATTGGCACAACACAATGAAATACATTCAGTTAAAATTTCAATAATTTTTAGCCACACGCTAAAAAGTTACGAACCATTGCGTGTGTCCAAATTTCATCGAATACAGTCTTTAAGGTGGCGACACTGACTCTATTGACTGAGCCACCTTTATCAGGAGGATCCTTAGCGATTAGCCGGGAAGCGACGACCTCTTTTACGAGTAGAAACCCAACCGGCGGCGATTCAACGCCCTCTGCCGTGGCCAAACTCTCGAGCCCAGGTCGGCTTTTTTGGGGAATTCACTGGTTCTCTCAACGTCAATTGTGAGCCGAGTTGGTCCGATCTAAACCAACAGTAAAGATACTTTAGGAGTCACTCACAAAGTGTGATGGTGGTTTTTCATAGACACAATTTTTAAGCAAATGTTGCGTCAGCTTTTAAGGGCAATCATTTTTTTCTGTGGGGTATTTTGACACCTATTTCGATGTCTATTGAACAAGGGATAAACATGAAGTTCGGAAGTTCGCCAAAGGAATCAGTGGTTTCCTTGGTGATAATCACAACACCAACAATAAGGATGCTGTTGTTGCAAGGGCTGGATATTCCAGAAGAAAATGGGTACACTGAAAATTTATTTTAGTTTATATTACGCAATCGAATGTAGAACTAAAAAATTTATTCGTTGTTTTCTGCAACGAAACTGATTTATACTATTTATGAAGCTACACTGATAAAAAATCAAATAATTATTTTTTTTACTTATTTATTTTCCGTCGGCCTGTTACTTCACATGGTGACAATCACCGACGCCAGGGAGACGACTCCACCACCAGGACCCTACCTAACGACTCATGACTATGAACCGGGACCAACGGCTTTACTTCCCTTCCGAAGGAAGACGTGACAAAGATTTTTTCGCCTCAGGAAAACCACCGACGTCGACCGGGATTGAACCCAGACCCACTGGGGTGCAAGTAGCAGTCACGCTTACCACTACACCACCGACGTCGGCAAAAAATCAAATAATGAAAATATTAATTCAAAACTATACCTTTTATGTGTTACCGTCACATATAGTTCATATCAAGTCAAATAATTTCTATTTGTGTTGCATTTGCAACGTATTATTTTGATACATGTTTTCCATTTTCAAACCCAATGAAAAGTATGTGTCTCACCTTATGACTAAAAGTTTTTAGATTTGACACATACATACTTTTGATTTGGTTTTGGATTGAAAAAAAAAGTCAAAATGGCGCTCCAATGTTTTTGATCACTGCACGAATTGAATTTAAGTGACGAACTGGTGTAAACTGGTTCGTCAGGTATATATGTGGAATGTTACTTGATGTTAGTTATTGTTGATTGAGATATTTATTTAAAGAAAGCGGTAAATATTTGGCAGTATTAACAAAGATGAACTCCAGAAAAAGGAATGTGGATGGAATATTCCAGCGTTTGGCCAACTGGAGATGGGGCAAAGTGAGTGTAAATATTTGGTAAACCTACTATATATAATATGTTAGTTATTCTTTTATATGGGGACTTCCTTTTTTGCCTCCTACAGGTTTTACCTGGTATTCAGGGTCGATTCTTGGCTCCGGGGAAAATTGGGCGGAAAGACTTCCCTTAAACTGTGTATCCAGAGGTGGAGCAAGCAAAGATAGTAAAAAATGGATTCAGTTCGTCAAGAAAGAACACTATAACGTATTTCTATTTCTTCTAAAGTTAAATAATTTATAATTTTTTTATTGGAAAGGAATAAGGAAAGGGAAGGGAAATTTACCATTTCCAGTGGGTGGTTTTGCGAACTTCGTATGCTCGTCGATTCCACCTTGTTGCGTGCCGCCGGCTTTGGTAAGGCGAGAATATTTCCTGGTACTGTATAGCACTTTTTGACTGACACCCAGGCTGTTGCCCGCTTAATTTTCTCCACTTCACTCTGTGCCAGTCACCGTACACAAGAATCGTGCAAACACTCACGAACTGTGGAAACTTTTCCTTATTAGATGCTGAGCCCGGCGATGACAGCTGCTTATATCAGCTGACTCCGTATACTAGTGTGGAAGCCATCTCATCAACAGTAAGGATCGACTGTGGGAGCGCCCTGAATTACGCGTAACGGTTGTCATGGTAAATGAGGGAATAGAGATGTCCAGGATAGGAAATGGTTGATAATTTACGAATATATATTTTAATCCATTTTAGTTAACTCTGATTATTCCTTTTCAAAAATTTACTGCTTAACAAAATAGAAGAATAAAAAAATAAAAATTTAGAAATGTATTTACAAAATTATAAAACTAATAAATTTACAAAGTAAAAGAATGTAACCAAAAGACTGGTTACAAATAATTATATAATCTATTGCAGGGATAACGGTTTATAGAACTCGAAGCAGTTGAATTCTTTGAATCGATCTCTTCACGGATAAAAACAACCATAACAAATGTATAAGCTTAAAAAGGTAGTTGCAATAAAAATTATAACAAAATTTGTGTGGTGTTTAACGTATTAATGAGGTTTATAAAGGGTGTCCACGATGAAATTGCCACACACAAAATTGATTCGCAAAATTCGAGTTTTCATCCGATTGCTATCAAATTTTCACGGATTGAGAAATAACTATTAAACTTCATTTTACCATTTTACTCGTATTTTATTTACAGTCCATACGCAAATGCCCGCACCTTGGCCTTAACCCCGGCCATAAGATTCTGTACAACCTGTGAATCAACCGTTTTTTGCATGTAAACCCATACTTTCTTCAGTTCCTCGACTGTCTTCACTACCTTAGGTCGTTTAAGAAGGTGCTGCTTCATAATCGCCCAGTACTTCTCGATGGGGCGGAGCTCCGGAGTGTTGGGAGGGTTGAACATTTTCGGCACGAAATTGACCTTATTGTCCGCATACCACTTCAGCACGTCCTTGGAGTAGTGGCATGAGGCCAAATCCGGCCAGAAGATTGTTGGGACGTTGTGGGCCTTCAGGAGAGGAAGCAGCCGCTTCTGGAGAGCACTCTTTTATGTACACCTGTCCGTTCATCGTGTCCTGGGTCACGAAAGGTGCACTCCGCTTCCCGCACGTGCAGATGGCTTGCCAAACCAGGAATTTCTTCGCAAATTTGGACATCTTCTGAGTGCGGACATGCTCCGGAACGCTGAACTTATCCTTGGCCGTGAAAAACAGGTTGCCGGGGATCTGTTTGAAGTCGGCCTTCACATATGTTTCGTCGTCCATGATGCAGCATTCAACTTTCGTCAGCATGTTGAGGTACAACTTCCTGGCACGGGTTTTGGCGGACTTGTTCTGCTTCTCGTCGCGATTAGGGGCCTTTTGTACCTTGAACGTTCGAAGCCCAGCCTTAGTTTTGGCCTTCTGGACAAAACTTCGGCTCAGGTGCAGCTTCTTAGCCACATCCCGAACGGAGGCGTTCCGGATTTCGGTTGAAGGCCCCAACTACGCGGTTGTGATTTTTGGTGTTGTACGGAATACTTTTTCCTTCACTTCTGGGCTTCCGATCGGTGGTCAACCGTTCCTCGAACCGCTTAATCACTCGCGACACCGTGGAATTCGCGATTCCCAACGTTTTAGCGATGGAACGATGCGAGAGATCCTTGTTCTCGTGATGAATGCGCAAGATTTTATCACGCACGAGCTGTTCTTTCGACTCCATTTCCGCAAGTTTTGATCATAGGACTTTAAAACTTGTAAATAATGCACTATGAACTAAATCCACCCAAATTTTCATCAAATTCTACCCAACGGTTAATAAGTTAGAGCAATCTCATAGTGTGGCAATTTCATCGTGGACACCGTTTATGATGATGGCACATGGTACTTATCGTAATGAGAGATGAAAATCATAAACTTGACACATACTTTCTATATGGAAGGATATATGGTATTCATCAAAAAGAGGAATAAAAATCATAGGCTTGCCACATACTTTCTATATGGAAGGAAATATGGTATTCATCATAGTGAGGTATAGTTACTATTGGAACTTCCTCTTAAAGTTTATAAGCATATCGATTAGATATTATTTGTAAATAATAAATACCAAAAATTCAAATACACTTGTTATGATTATTTTTATCCGTGTGCCTTCGTAATTAATGGAACACGCGCAACTATCAAAAACACGAAGCATTTGTTGACACAGAAATAACATTCGTGCATTGTACCAAAACAATAAAAAGTGTTACGAATATTTTGTTACAAATTAAAATGAAAACTCTCTTTGGTGGTTGCATGAATGGCAGACAGATCTACTATATCGACTCCAAATGTAATTGAAACAAGAAGCTCAACCGTTTGGAGTTATCCGGGGTTTTTTATGCTTCTGACATGGGATTCGATCCTGTATTTTTGGGTAACGCTAAATCCACATAATTCAATAAAACCGATTATTTATTTCACCAAAATAGAGTTATACATAACCAACATCAGACACAGTTGATTAAGATGTTAGTTCTTCTTTCTGTAATATTTTCGAACTTTTTGTGGTACACACGCCATCAGGTTCCTTACGCTATCCTCAGATATGCCCGTGATGATTCTCCATCTTATAAAGCTCTTTGCAAACAATCAACATGTGTATGTGTGGGGCGGCATGTATGTGCTCATGTGTGGGAGAGAGATTGAGAATGTGTATGTGTGTGCGCGTCCTTCTTCTGCTTTGCGAAAGCGAGTAATGGCACTATGACTATGAAAGGCAAGGACAAGAGTTAGTGCTCATGTCCCAACCGACAGACAAGCAATATAGGAAAGGCTTGTAAGATGGAACACGATCCGTTTTTTGCTCGTAATATGTAAAATTTTTATTTTTTTCGCAGATCCAAAGACATCTTTCGAAAGAGGAACTAATAGGCTCCAACTTTGCCCAAGGAACTTATTATTTATAGTTATCAAAAAAAATTATGGCCAATTTTCGAAATTCATCGAAAATTGCAATTTCAAAAAATGTATTGTTATATTTCAATTTATTATTGATTCCATGGCATTTTTAAACATAAAAAATATCATTCATATGTTTTAAAACGAAAAAAAATTTGTTCAATTGTACAAGCTCAACAGTGTTCCATCTTACAAACATGACGCTATAAACACAAAACATAAAAAAATTGTTTCACTTTACGATTTGTTTGGAAATGCCTTTGAATCATAAAAATACACCAAAAATGCTAGCCAACACAAATGTTAACCTTTTGATATCGATGGGAAATTTCCACTTACTAAGCACAAAAAATAATTGCTATTTTAATTATTTCACCACTTTCGAACAATGGAACCTGGAAGAGCTAGATCGGATGAGTGTATTCACTCCAAAAGCAAATGAAAATTGAAGAATAGTAATAAAATGAGGTTAACACTTGTCAGCGCGATCGTGTTGTTGCTATGAATGTCAAAAGTGGCGCTTTTCCATCTTACAAGCCTTTCCTCTAATAATTAAAAGGTTATATACATAAAATACATAAATATCATGATATCTAGGTGATAACAAGATTATTTATTATTATTTATTTGTCGTCAATCGACTTTTTCGACCGCTTTGTTACAATTTCATATTCAAAGATATAAACAAGCAGGTTGTTTTTTTCACCATTGCCAGTTTTTTTATTCAAATATTACATCTATACTACACCTATTGCGACGTCTATATGTAAACATACTTCAATGTATCGCCTTTCTAGTATTCTATATTACAACTGAATTTGCTACGAAAATAAAAATGACCATCGATATTATATAGTAAGACCATAGTATAATAACCATAATAAGCAAGTCGAAACTATCGATAGATAAAATTTCAACAATTGGAAGACGTTCTATTGCTTCGAATGATTATCATAGGCTCCAATTTTCCACGATTTCACAATCGAGTGGAATGTTGTTGGATGTTTTGCCATATCCACTATTTGATATACATATTTGCTACATATAGCTGAACATAGGAATAAAGTACTCTGTCTTAAATTGGTCCCTTTTAACATAGCTGCATTCGAACACATCATTTCAAACACTTAATCAATATTAAGTGGTTGAATAAGCATTCGATAGTAACTTTAAACGCAAGTCATATAAACTGAACTTTCGTTCTACTGAAATTAAAATGAAAAATCATCATTTGGCAGCTCAAATAAAAACTGCCATGAAGCTTTCGCATACAACGTGTATTAAATTAACGCATTGTTGTCGCAGCAATCCAAGAAATCTGACAAATTCTCTTTCAGTACCCGTTCTTATATTTTCAGACATTCTTCACTTTTGTAGAGTGCGAGTAATGGCGCCATAACCATAAGCCATAGAGAGCAAGGACTATAGTTAACGCTAAAGTCCCAACCGTTTGAAGAGAAATGGAGCATCACTTAACCTACTTAGACTAAATGCTCCCAACGACCATTTTTGAATAATATTTTGTTCGGCACACCAAACATGGCATTCTGTTAAACTATTCTCTCCCACTATTAATTTCATGTTTCCTTTGATATCTACTGAAGGTTACGTGGGTTCCCCGTGTCTTCTGAAGATAGATACCAAATCCTTCCTATCACCAACGGTTGCTTGGACGTGGCCAGATGAAGGATCGAGGAGTATCTTCGTGGAGATTATTGCGTGAAGAAACGTATCAGTTATTGGATCCGTTTCATGGTGTCATGCAATGTCTTTAAATAATTACTCATCATCGTGGCAAATGTGCAAACGTCAATGCTAATGCTAATGCTACTAATTTTTAATACTAATCAGAATGGATATTTCGTAAAATTGCATGTATTTTTGAAGCATTCTGTCAAATAAAACTACAAAAAAATATCCAATTTTCAGTAAAAAAGTAACGTTAAAAAATTGTTAATTTTTAAATTTTATCTTCCTTCAATACTAATACGCGATCGCAGCAACCACTTCCAACCAAAATAAGATTAAAGGTTGATCTCGAATAATAAAGGAAACAACAATGAAAGCATAGGACATGTTCCACGACTTGGCTGATACTGTAACCATAGACTAACTCTAAGACCAGTAGGTCCCATACAAATACGATTTTTTTCTTTGCTCAGTCAGTACTAGCACATCGGTCCCAAGCTCGGTCCCAAGCTCAATAATGCGCCCCCAAGAACGAACTCACATGAACACACTCTCAAATATTCTGTCAAAATAACACAGCAAATCAAAACAAAGGCGCAATTATGCATAGCAAGGTGCTGGCTTCAAGGTGTACTTCGGACCAAGGGGTTCTACAACAGTGATCCAATATCAAATCGCTAGTTGCATATTGATTGTTGCTGTAACTACGAGCCAGATCTTTAATTCTCTCATGCAATTAACAGTTTATCAAAATGGGGAGGCTCAAATAATCTGAATCGCCTCTGCATACAAAAACCACCGCCTCCAATGCTCAATTCTTAAGCATGACATGAGGCCGACCCACCAACGTCAAGGAACAAAAACTACCCATGGGGAGCGTAAAGTAAACTGTGAATTATGATCTTATAAAATATCGATTGTCTGTCAATAAATGCACAAAAAAACAAAATTGAAGTTTTGAATTAAAAATGAGAAACCAAAGGTGTGGATTGCAGCAAGCCGTGCTTTGAAAATAACGTGTTTTGCTTTTGCTGCGTTATTTTCGCGGAAATAAAATAAATTAATATTCCTTTTTTCAACTAAAGTAAATGGTGAAATTATAGTTTTTCGAGTAATTTGCGTAGGACGTTGTGAATGGAATCCCTCTCATAGTGTGTTAAGGCCGGCGCACAATAGCGCGTCCCGCGTCGCGTCGCGTCAGCTGTCAACACCAGCGTTTGGTACTAAAACGCGCCTAAAACGGTACTAAAACCATGACGCGCAGGACGCTATAGACCACACAATACAGCGTCAATCAAGCGTCCGCTTCAATCATTTGTTTTGTTTTGAATGTGAACTTATAATTTATTTTTCAATTATGTAAATTGTATATCAATATTTTCAATATGTTCATAATGTCTGCTTTTTTGCTAGGGTTTTTTATACACAAATCAGAGACAAATAAACGAAACTATTCCTCCTCAATTGTCGTGCAAGCATTTAAATATAAACTACCCATCAAAACGAAAAAATATTACAAGAAGCGTTTATGCCTATTGGATAAATGCCTAACACCGCATTAAGTGATGGGTCTCCATAGTAGAGTGTATTGAGAACATTAGCTACAGGTTTTAAGCCCTGGTAAATGGTGAATGGTTGTGATGATTGTTATTTGCGGACATCACGTTAAATTAGCAGATCCTTAGGTCCAGTAAGAGTTCGGGCAATGATCTGCTGGGTTAGTCGAAGCTGAGATCAAGAGAAAGTAAGTGATGACATTTACCTTTTACGTCTTGTTTAATGTGAAATGCCTCGAATTATTTTCCCAAGCATGAGCTTAAAACAAAGATACAATATTCTATAGTTTGAAATAGTTCACAGTACAACCAATATTACGTGATTTAGAGTATCTTGATATCAAATGCCATGAACAGTATTTCCAGTGAAAACTAAATGTATAGATGCTTTCTATGTCAATTCTTTATAACTGTAATGAAACTAATAACTGAAATTTCTAATAGAATGTGTTTGAATAAAATTTTAACATTACATGTATGACTAGCAGAAGACGATGGAGCACTTATTCACCTCACTCTCACTCACTCAAAAGTCAACATACACAGAGGGGAATTTAATTGGCCTTTTTACCATTATTGGGTGTACCGCTGACTATGACAGTATAGTGATTCTGAACCAAACTATTACTCATGGTCAAACTACTCTGTAGCCATAGTTGCTTTTTACTTTTAGTACATTGTCAAAAATACCATAGCCTTGTTGAAAATCAAGGGTTTGGCAACAATTGTCCTAGTACTTTCTACTATGCAAAATCTGCTAAGAATAGTTCCTTCGACTATGATCATGGTATTTTTAACTTGGTGGTTTGACTACTTGATGGTAATTTATTGTCGGACAAATAAAATTGAGTTGGTAGTGAAATCGCTTGTAAAGAGTCTTTATGTTAACTCTTGTCGATGCCTTCTACAAAAAATACGCCGACGACTGATGATTTAATGTGAAGACTCACTTCTACAATCATTTTCACACTTTCAACAAGTATCGCGACATCACGGTGCACAATTGATTTACCGGGGGAAATGTGATCTCACATCCGATCAGAATTCCTTTCAACATCATCTCCGCTTTGGTGGCGCGAAAACTAGGCAGCACAAGCCAGACAATTCAGAACAGCAGCTCACTGATGACTAAAAGTGTTTGAAAAGTTTGATCTAGCCGGGAGTTGCCAAAACAGAATTTTCTTTTCAAGAAAAACTATTTTGACAACATTTGGAAAACCGACCAAGCTAACCGTAAGACGTTTCTATTTGTGAAGACTTTTAAGAGGCAGAATTCTGTGAAAAAAAACCAGCCTAATCAATATCCAATTGAACATACCGTACTGTATTGTTCCTATAAATTATTCAATCATTGCTCAGTTTTGAGAACCTCATCGCTTTATCGCCAATCACCTTAAAATCTTTTAATTTCCTCAAGCTCATCGTCATCATCTAATCATCATGTTAAAACCTGGAACTTAAGCATAAACAGATTGATCGTAAACTACTTTCACATATGGTAGGAGCATTCCATCCACCGGAGAAACTGTAACTCACACTGGCAGTCCCTTGATTGTGTCCTTGTCCTGACTTCCTGGCTCCATTATGCCACTTGAGATGAATATCCCTTTAACTTGAGTTTCGAACTTGTATTAATGAAGCGTCTCGTTAATAAATATCTTAAAATGAATCGCAAACGGTTTGCTGCATGGAAAAACATGTATTTCTTTACCGGATGATATGTTCGTTATGTCGGTAAACTTTCAATGGAAGGAAATAATACTTTTTTTAAATAACTTCACCTGAACATCAATAAAACATATACCTACCGGCAAAATCAAATCGCACCTTCTGCTTTCACAAGTGCTGGGAGGAGCCACCGGGTTTTATCAGCACCGGTTTTCAAATTGTGACACTTTGAAAGAAAACCTCTTTGACCTTGAGTTTCAAACTTGTAGGTACAGAACAAAATCAACGGATACGTCTTCTTCAATCTGCCTTAAACTTTGGAATTCTTTCCAAATGGACAACTTTGAAGATTGCAATACGGGTACATAAATAACAGTACTGCCTGGACAGAAGATTGTCCTCTTCATACAGACGATTCATTCCCAGATGCTGTTTACGTGTTAGTATCACAGACTACTGGCAGCGGAGCAATAGGAATAACAACAGCAAGTGCTGTTCCTTCCGCTACCACCACCACGGATGCTGCTGGCGGGTAAGTTTGAACAACTACTTCTGCTATGAACTGCTTCTTGGAACATTTGCTTGTATGAAATTTGTTTGTGATGCTTGGTCCGTCAAAAATGCATAATACAATGTTTAACGAAATCCTTCATGAAATCCAACGCGGAAAAAGACTTGCACTTGATTTGTACACTGTTCAATGGAGTACACAACAAATCTGCAGCAATGTCCACGAAAAGGCTGTTTGATGAATTGCTTGGCACTTCATAATCTGAAAAGTCAAATAAAAAATTAGATGTAATCTAACATGCACAATTCAAGGAAGAACCTCGCGAACAACATAACAACTCATACATTAAGATCCATGGAAGGAATCGGACTTCTACGTAGTGTTGGGTTACAAAAAACGTATATTATTGTGTTGGCTTGCAATTTAATCCGAACGAGTGAGACAGCTGAGACTTTGTAGAGGAACCAGACTTATTGGTTTTGGTTGGCTCGTTCACAGAAGCTAATAAACTCTTAAGGATTATTAGTTATATTGCGATGCTTCAATAAAATTAATAGACATTCGGTATACTCACAGTTAATCACGGCATTATTTCAATTGTGTCAAACGTTAAAAATCAGCGAACACCGTAAGGGTAACCTTCTAGATGGAGCATAAATGCCACGCTGTGGCTGAGGTAAGATGACTCGCTGATCTAAAACTATCACGTCATAAGCGGTTTCGTTGCGTAAATCAAATAGACAATCATATCATTTTGAGGTTACTATAAATACTACCATTATACGCATGATTGCATCTGTTTTAAAGGATAACCCAATAAAAATGGATCAGTTATGCTTATAATGGCAGTATGGTCACATAATCAGAGACAGCAAAGCGCGGCGCAGAATAAGAGGGTTTGTCCCAACCGTTGAATATGGCGTCAGTTTAGTGTAATATTTCTGTTCGTTTCAATCCATGAAGTCTATACGTTCTTCGGTGTGGTTCATTTTAAATGGCATCGTCATTCTCGCGGCGGTCATCATACGGCCATAAGACGTAAAGTCAGCAGAAAGGCTCGATAAGAAGTTATCAATGTGTGGATTTTTCACACGACACCGAAGGAAAACCGTATCCGGGAACGTTGGCAACATGATCGATGTGTGGTACATATTTAATTCCTCATAGGAAACATGCGGAAAAGCCCGTGGCTGATCTAAATTCGTCCAACAACGTCCCATTCTCAGCAGAGGCACAAAGACCGAGGACGATTATATTGAATTAAAAAACATAGCGCCGTGAACGATCACCACTGATTCACCAATTGTATCATCAGCCTGTTTATAAATCACCTGCATCGATCGTACTATTGAAAAATCTCGCCTTGCAAATGATTTTGGCACCAATTCCTATAATCTATCCAAACAATCGTAGAACGTTTGAAATCCTTGTCAACTGTCGCATTTACTTACGTACTGATGTATGTATTGCATTCGATGCATCATCCATAAAATCATAATTTCGCCACCATTTCATTGTACTCATGAACCATATTAATACTCCTTGGATGAAATCACGAATAGTTAATCTATCCAATCTTCATCAGTCTCCTTGAAGTTTTAATCGTTCTCTTCCACCTCCATCAATATTTGGCAAAAGATTACAAATCTCGTTGATAGCGATATTTGGCAGTTGATTCCTTTTTGGTACCCGCCACCGCTTCCATACAATTCACCTTCTTCCGGTATGAATTTGAAAGATCCAGCAACAGCAATCACGGAGTGTAAGTTATCTGTCGGTTGGAGCTCTACCCTCGACGATGCAGGACATCGTGATTGATCTCTGCATTGGGTTGCATTAGATTTGTAGTTGAACAAGGCTTCCTGACTGTTCCACCAGAGTGACCCAACGTAGGTTCCCTGCAGTGTTAGAATTTCACGGGCCCCGTTTTATGAATTCGACTGGGGAAATGAAACTACACTCATGAAATGTAGATATACCACTTTGAAAGTAAATAGAAAATGTTATCTTTGTTAACATACCAGTTTCGTTGGCGTTGAGCAGTGCATTGATATTTTATACTCGACTTTGTCTACCAAAAATCGCGGACAGCTCCACAACAACTTGAAATCCACTTCAAAGGCTGAAAATACAAATAAACAATGGAATTCGTGCAATCATTTAGTCAATAACATATATCAACTTACGTTTAGATGCACGAAAATGCTCAGAAGAATATACCAAAATAAATAACTGATGGGCTGTCATTTCTTTATTATTGTTTTTCTCGTGTTTTAGTACTGCTTTTACAGACAATTTTGTAATTGTTCCTCTAACCATGATGGTGCTCAAAATTTGTTTTGGGTCATGGTAAAAAACACCTTGGACGTGGTACATTGAGCAATTTTGAGGGTTATCTCAACAATTATATACAATAGTCAACTTAACCATGAATTCGCGGTAGATGTGACTATGAAATTCCCCCTCAGTGTATGTTATATTATGCCGATGACAAAACATAAAATCATGCAAAGCTAAAAGCAACATATACAGAAATTTTAAATTTTTTTTAAAAGGGCTGAGCGTTCAATTTATTTTTTTAATCCAGCAATCATGAGAAACAATATATGAAAACAACCAATATGATGAGTTCTCAAATCTGCAAAAAAAAAACATATTTTACAGTAATAATAATTTCGTTACGACTGGGAAATTTTGTAATGTTTACCTTGCGAAGTCAATGACGAAGGGACAATTTAACACGCTATCAGGAGACAAAAGAAAATTAAATTTACACAAGCTCCTAAAGTATAACGCAAGCAATATTCACGGAAAGTAATAATTATCTAAAATGTAATGCAATGCATAAAATATATCAATTCAATGCATACTTTTTATGCATTGCAGTGATTTAAAAGGAATAGAGCGTAGAAAGGAATATATAATATGCCTTTCAGCATTTTCGATTTTCTCCGTGTACACCTGAACCGCGCACCGCGCGTCAATTTTGAATTTTCTCAAAACCAAAGCGTCACAGAAGCTGTACGTGGGAGAACGCTGGTACTTTAGAACATGTTTGGCGTTTTAGCACAACTACGCGACGGACGCGACGCGTCATTGTAACGCCTTTATGAGAAGTGCTAATCTCAAAATGAAACGTCAACGCGACGCGACGTGGGACGCGGTATTGTGCGCCGGCCTTTATGGTCGTATTTCTTTAGATAGATTGTGCGTCGGTAGTTTTTTCCCCATTTCTTTGTTTTTAAGTGCCCCGCTCCCGCATCCGAACTTTCCAATATCAGAAAAGGAACATTGGTGAGGTCGTTTTATTGTAATTGTAATTTGTAATTTCTCAGTCCCCACCCTGGCAGCCCACTGTCCGCCCATCTGCGTTTGGGCTAGGCGAGAACCTACCAAGCCTACCCGTTGATATGCCCTAGACCATATAGCACACCGGGATCTTCCACAAGCAGGCGCCGGTTGTTAGCTAACCAGTCCCAACAAGTGTTAGATTCATTACATAGAGGATAGTAGGAGGCAGAAAGTGAAGCAAGAGAGAGAGAGAGGCGTTTGAATGCTGAAACGAAAACGAAATAATGATTTAGTGATTATTGTAATTGTAATAAATTCAAGTATGAATAGTTCTCATCTGTTTCTTCTCCTATTGGTTGATGTTGCACTGATACAAGTGCAAGTTTGTCGTCCAACTTGCTCTTTGATTTCCACTACCGCTCGTATATTGTGCGGGACGCATTTACATACATGGAAAGATAGTAGACATAATAAAGATATTCGTAAGTGGTAACATATATAATACGCTTTCTTATCATGTGTTTGTGTGAAGGTTAAATGTATTAAATTTAGTACCGATTTCCGATTTGAACCGATTTACACCAACAGTAAGGATGCTATTGGGGCCACTCACAAATTGTGATGGTAGTTTTTCATTGAGAAACAAGGTAATTAATATTAAAGCATGAGAGCCAATTTAGATCAGTTTACACTAATAGTACAGACGCTGTTGCAACCACTCACCAAAATGTAATTGTGATTGGCTGGTTCCTAGATATGTGGCCCTAGCGACTCTGGCGAACGAATAATATGGATCACAATTAATTATGATCCCCACCACGGACCCACCACACCCGGCGAACCAACACATCTCACGGGGAAGCAGCCTTATTGTTCTTCTTTGTTCACTCGATCACTCGCGTCACCGAATAAAAGGTTAACAGAAACAATAGAAAACGCGATATTCCCGACAACAAAACTTTCCGCAACACACCCTCGACACAAATATTTACAACCGATGCCCGAGGCAGGCTTCTTGATTTTCGCAAACTGTCAACTTGCACAACTACAGTCTAAAAACCATTTCACAACTTGAACCGATATTTGTAATAAGCAAGCTGAACGTCCCACTTTGAATTACGATTGAAGGATTTCGCGAAACATTCCGCGTCTATTGTCAACTTTATGCTTCAATTGATTTCCATGCTCATCTGTTTAGCACCAACCGGGGAGACTTGGTCCTGTACCCAATGCTTTCCTTATCTCCAATCCGCTCAACAAATCGCAATGTTTTGTGATATAGTGGGCGGAATATTATAATTTGAGATAGTTCAATACAGACGTCTTCCAAACTTGGAAGATTCGGTGTGTAACCACCTGGTACCTCATAGCAAGATGCTTACAGGCGGACCGGAAGTGTAGATGAGCTACCTCCCCAAGGAACATTGGTGAGGTCGTTTTATATTATCAAAAATATAAATTAACTATATACACTTGGGATCAAGAATATCCATTTTTGATTCTGGAAGTGTGAAAACTCTTCACATATCCATTTGATATGCGAAGATTTTCATGCAGGGCTTATTGTATATGAAGATGACCTCAGAATGTACGTGTAGGAACAGGCATTCTTGAAATGGGTCGTTGGATTTTCAATAGAGCTGTCACCTTCAATCTCCAGGAGCTAAAAATGTTTGCACATAGTGATTTGTGTGTTTGCAATCAATCTCCCACTGACCGGCAGTGCTTTTATGGAAGAAACTTGTCTGCATTTCTTCAGTAATTTAGATGTAATCACTATGTGCAAACATTTTTAGCCCTGGAGATTGAAGGTGACAGCTCTATTGAAAATCAACGACCCATTTCAAGAATGCCTGTTCCTACACGTACATTCTGAGGTCATCTTCATATGCAATAAGCCTGCATGAAAATCTTCGCATATCAAATGGATATGTGAAGAGTTTTACACTTCAGAATCAAAATGGATATTCTTGATCTTGGCGTGTATATAGTTAATTTATATTTTTGATAATATAAAACGACCTCACCAATGTTCCTTTTCTGATATTGGAAAGTTCGGATGCGGGAGCGGGGAACTTAAAAACAAAGAAAAATCCTAAAAATGTTTGCACATAGTGATTTCATCTAAATTACTGAAGAAATGCAGACAAGTTTCTTCCATAAAAGCACTGCCGGTCAGTGGGAGATTGATTGCAAACACACAAAACACACACACAAAAATGAGAAACCAAAGGTGTCAGACCATACAGGACTTACCCCTTCCATGACCCTGGATTCGAGCTGCAAGATCCACAAATTGCCTTCCAGAAAAAAAGGATTTTTGGAAGAGCCTTGATAGTTTGAGTGACGCCTATTGGGTCTGTCATTCTGAACTTTGCTGAAGAAATTGACCTTTGTCTGGCTTGACTTATGGCCCACGCCCCAAAAGAAAAGTAAAATTTCCCGAACAGAGGTAGGTGTATTATCATCCATGAAGTTTTTATTTGAAAAGCACAGTTATGCAGAATGCTTTCGAGCTTATTTTGCTAATTTAGTAATCTCATCCATTATTCAGAGTGCTTCACGCAATAGAAGCAGTTTT